>JAODLI010017678.1:0-23091 GCA_027575585.1 Percopsis omiscomaycus
CTGAGCTCTAAAACCTACTCGCGCAAAATTTACCGTAACTGCACATATAGTCGCACAGCACAATCTAAACGCCGGCTAGCGTGACCGTCTTTTTACGAACGCCGGCTCACATGACCGCAGTTAGAAAATGTTAAGGCATAGCGCAAGCGCATAATTTATGTATACATCAAACAGTAAAACAGAAACAGAGCATCATATGGAAAGAAAATAGGAAGTGGCAGGAATACTAATATTAACAAGGTATGGGAAGTATCTATAGATTAAGGTTAGGACATAATAAAAATACACAAAACTTTTATTTAATCGGGAAGCAACATTTTGGCATGTAGTCTAATAATGAACTGTGGAAGATATCAAAATAAAAGAGGACAGCTGATATAACAACTTTGACAAAGGGGATTCAAGTTTTATTAGTAGGCTTGTGCAGTGAATGACTGCTACTCAGGGCCGTTGGAAGAGTTTTTAAGTTGGGGAGTTTGTAGTGGGAAGTGCATTTTTTGCGTAGGTCTATGGTCGTTCTTCCTCGCACGCGATCTGCGCTACTGCGCGTGACGCACATTTTGTCATCACAGTTACCTTTACTGTGCATTATTGTGCACCTCGAGAACATTGTGTTGGCACCAGGTCGGCACGGACCTTTGGCACGTTGACTGTGCATGCAAGTTTTCAAGTGCTGGATCCAGAGCCAAGAGAAAACTGTTAATTATTTGGTCACCAGACGCTAATATGCAAAGTGACAGAAATACATTTTTATTAGTATTGCTCCCTGGGATTGGAATAAAACCATGATAAAATGAGAGCTTCGTTTATGTCATGCTTCAGGAATCATAGCTGATTAGATCAGGAATCATAGGTGATCAACGATATTTTAATGTATATTGGCTACATTGACTGCTTCGTGATGAATAGCCTACTTCAACTTGCAATCCTGTTCCACATAGCTGACAAAAACATACAAATTATTTGTATTTGCATCTGGCAGTGCTGTGATGTCTGCCCTTTCCAACAAGGAGTGCTGCAGCACCCTCAGCACCCCTACATCCCACGGCCCTGCTACTACTGGATTTATAACACATTTGACGCTGAACTGAGAGAATTTAGAGGTCAGTGCAGATAGAGGGCGGTAAAGCAACATTTGGATGTCGACTTCCAGTAGAAGAAGAAGATTCCGTGCTGACGTCACACCTAAACAAGAAGCAGATATCTGATGTTGTTTGTAGTTTGTTTGGTTCCCTAGATGCCAACGCTGATCAAAATGTCTCAAGATCACTGGTAAGTAAAAATGTCAAGGGCCAAAGTAAATAAATGATACTTGATGAGAAATTACATGTCATAGTAATAAAAAACACGAATTCCTTACTTATATCATCTCCTGCTAGCTAATGTGTTAAACATCCCCAACTCTTCACAAAATGAAATTTACCCCGTATTTTTCACACGTATTTTTAAGAAATTTTACCTTGTTTATTTTAAGATAGAAATATACGTTGCTGTCTGTATGCAACACTGAAACCTTTTAACGTTACTGGTAGCATGATATAGGCTACTAAAATTGCTGTCACATTATGGATGGTCTATTCTAATTAAAACTGTTGAAGTAACTGTAAAGTGTACTGTATCAGCTTTTTTGACTTGTAATAAAATAATACGAAACTTGCTGTATAGGGTACAGAATTATGATGCAACGTGTCGTCTGGCACAAGAGATTGCAGAAAACGTCCATGAACGCAACAGGCAGCAGAGAACAGGGGGAAACCCGGCAAAGGTGAGGACAAGATTCCAGTGAATGTGTCTGAGAAACACCAAGTGGTTTCAGCATCACTGTATTTTTCTATAATTTATTTATTATAATCATTTTTCAAATGCTTAGGAGCTCCTCATACTGTAATAGTAACCTCACTACTAAATCGCTCTAAAAGAAATGTGTTTATTTTCGCTACAGCTGTATGTCAAGATGATTTAGTAGGTGAATTAATTCCTTTCAGATCAACATGACTCTGCGGGCCTCCCTGCAGAAGCTGAAACAGAACAATGCCCAGCTCAGAGAGAGTTTGCTGCGGGATTCGTCCTCTCGACAAATGTATCCTTCCTCTCCAGACCAGAAGTAGTCATGAGATTCAGATAACGTTGCATAGATCTGATGGGTTTCGCTTCAGCTTGTATTGACTGATTTATTCCTATAGAGGGCATTAGATTATTTCATATAGGATTATTTATTTCTTTTTCTATCTTTAAAAGGTAACAGATAACCCAAGTCATGCATTACAAAACAAACCTAGGACCGTTTTACTAATATCCATTGAATTTGATAATTATTCATAATTAATTGTCTGCCGTCTCCCCAAGAAAACATTAATTAATGAGCCCACTTCGGTGCCATTTGACAACAATATATCTTTACCACTGACTCATGTACTTGTAGCCTTCGACCTTTGTCTCAACCTTAATATGATTCCAGAATGCAGTCCGAGGCTGACAGGAGGCAGAACCTACTGGATGACCTAGTTACCAGGGACAAGCAGCTCAATGCCACCTTCAAGGGAGATATCACTGAGTCCGAGCCTTCCAGGTACATATAGTTGATATTCAGGGTTACTTATGGTTAGTGCAAAAAAGAATGTAGAATTTTAATTACGCCACATCTAATTTCACAGTGGACACTACACTGCTCAGACTATATTTGACTGTAATTTAACATTTGAGTGTAACATGAGTGGAATACAATTTTCATTTGCTGATCTGGTTTGGAAGTGTCTTTAATATTGAGGCAGAATATAGGGTCAGTTACAGCACAGTACCCAAAGATTTATAGAGATTGAGTAACTTGCTTTATTCTTTATGATTTATGATTATGTTTTGGTCATGGGTGGTTCTGATGAAGAGTGTTCTGTTACTATTATTCCACTCACATTTGATGGTGATGATGGAGAATTATATTAGAAACAAGACTGGATATATGGGCAAGTAAGTTTACACATAAATCTGTAAATGTCAAATATACCCTTATCTTTTCCCTAACATTTTCTCTTAAAAGTTCCTTTAATAATTTCCTTGCTCTGGTTAAAGCCGAATAATACTATTACGTTTTGCTGGTCAGATCCCAGGTATCAATTGTGTTAAGTCTGTAGGTTAGTTCAATGTCAGTGATTCCAGCAAAGCATCAGTCCTTCCTAATGACTGAAATGCTTCCTGCCCCTTTCCAGCGACAAGACCCCACCCTTAATACAAGTCCCAACTTTAATCTCCTTTTTCATAGGATATGGCGCCAGTTGTCAAATTAAAACAATGAATCTTCACTTTCTTGACTATGTCTTGGACCGGTGGGGTCGCAGGCTCTGTGCTCTCCTTTGAGGATAAGTCACCGGTCACTAACTTTATGTGCCAAGACATTCAGTGTGACCCATGCACCTTGACCCCTCCCTCCCCCGTCAACTGAGGAAGAAAGTCCTTCTGTCTGGCACTTTGGCAGGGTGTTTGACTTCTTCTCTAATTCTTTTTTATTAAGGGGCTTGCCCTCGCCTCGCACCAACGATCACATGTCTTGCGCCTCCCGCAAATGAGCATGGAGATTAAGGAGGTTAGAATTGGGGTGTGTTTACAGTTTATACCCGAGCTTTCATTTGTATTTCTTGTACGACCAAAGTGCTGAATGCCACTGCTCATATCCTTTTTCAGCAAATGATTTGATATCAGTGTGACGGCTATGGAAAACACAGGAAAACAAGCATTCATTACTAGCTTGGAGTCTGACCACATCAGCCCAGGTGATGTTTATTTTGACATTAAGAGAAAGTAGAGTTATGTTATTCACTTCCTTTAGGATTTAGTTTTGTTAATAGGGGGGGGCGGGGATCTTTTTGTAATATATGAAAAACGTACAAAATGATGAGTTTATAGTACACCCTACAGTGTGGCTGCAGAGTTATAAAATTGATATAGCTGATTAATCAATACATTTTTTTTCTTTCTATCTAGGTACAACTGAGACTTGGCTTTCACAGCTCTTGTGTTTTGGGCAGGCTTTAATTTTGTCCAGACCTCCCCTCGCCAAACCACACTTCAACCACTAATGAATAAACAAATCATTATAATATGGTTGTATAATTTAAGCTTAAGCAAGCTGGTGTCGGTGGTAGGATATTTTCCCACTGTGTGGTCTTTGTGGACAGGATGTGGGAGGGGGTAGACTGGCCATGCTTGGATAACCTAAGCTCTTCTTTTTCTTTTGTGCTTAGGGTTTGCATAGAGAAAGTTGAATCTATTTCTGAAACAATACACTTAAAGCCATCTCTGTTGCCTGGATTTGACACACAGCCCTGAGACTGCTGCTAACCTCCCCATTTCTGTTTGATTTATCTGGGAAAAAGGTTGGATTTTTGTTTATTAAATCACTCTTTCCAAGTCGCACAGTTAGGGCCTATGCGCTTGACTGGTTTATGGCACTCCCCACCGGCTGGTTAATTGGATCTTCACACACTAAGTATCACTGTGGAGGAAGTGGATGGCTCTGATAGTCATCAAACATGTCATAGGGATTAGGCCCATGGCCTTGTCTCTCCTGCATCTCTGATTGCAGCTCTGCGAATGGCTTTACAAGGCTGCACTGGAAATGATGTTTCATAGCAGCTGCAATAATTTATTATTATATATCTTTTTATACTAAGTTTAGTTTAAACTTTGGTATGTCAACATACAAATTGAGCATGCTGAACATTTAGCGCTTTTATCCAAAGCGACTTACAAACAGTACATTTGTCAACATTTGTCAATTTGTTATCTACCAGTTATTGTAAGCAAACATTATATTACAATAATGCATCATGTCATGGTTACGTAGCTTATGCATTATTCAGTATACAATACTCTATATTCCTATTATCAAATATCATTCAATCCCCCAAAATAATTAATTGCTTGCAGCCTAAATGCCATGAAAGTGATTAATATTTTAGAGCTCATCTAATAAAGCACAAATGAGGAGAGGAAAAGAGAAGGACTTTATTTAATTTAATTTTTTAATTAAGGAAAAGAGGATAGACAGAAAATAACTGATTATTATAGAGGGCTTCTGTTAGTGGGAGTGGTATGAGGTAGAGAGGTCTGTGACCAAGGTTCCAAGGTGGATTCTGACGAGGTGGGTTTTAAGTCTCTTGTGAAAGATCTGTAATGACTCTGCTGTCCTGATTGCTGCAGGAAGCTCATTCCACCATTGAGTCGAGTCTGGGCTGAGCGGCTCTTATATCTTATAAGGTGCCAGCCGGCCAGCCGAGGTGGTCGATCAAAGTGCTCTGGTTGGGGCCTGGAATCTTACCATTGCTTGGAGGTAGAGTGGGGAAGTTCCTTTTACTGCCTTGTAGGCCAACACTAATGTCTTGAATCGGATGTGGGCTGAGATGGGGAGCCAGTGAAGGTCTTGGAAGAGGGGGGGTTACATGGGAGAACTTTGGTTGGTTGTATACCAGATGTGCTGCTGCATTTTGGAATGGTTGTAAGGCTCTGGTAGCAGAGATTGGTAGTCCGGAAAGTAGAGAGTTGCAGTAGTCTAGACGTGACATTACTACAGCTGGGACTAGGAGCTGTGCTGCTTCTTTTGTGAGGAACGACCTTATCCTGCCTTACTGCATGCTGCTATTGAGTATTGCCATCCAGTCAGAGAGGATGTCTTGTTGTCATTGTTCTACCTTATTTAATGGACTGTGTGGGATATAATGCAACCGATATTTTATACATCAACTGCTGGATATTTACCTTATTTATACGTTTGTTTTTTCTTCATTAGAATTTTGGTTTAAATGTATTCATGAGGAAATATATATATATATATATATTTCCACAATATAAACATAGTGGAAAACCACTATGTTTTAATAATTTCCTGGCCCTAGATGGGCCTACATCTACGTCTATGGTCACTTCTTCTGATGTTTACCAGAAGACAACCTGTTCTCGACATTGTTGACATTGTTAAATACATTTTCACAAACCTTTCACCACATGATAGGTCCGGGGGTCTAAGACACAGTTTAAGCCATTACTGAAGAATTTGCTTTAAACCACACAGCTGTGTTGAGCACAACACTGGTCTGTCGCTTTGTCAGCACAAATTTCCCAACAACAATCTAAAGGCCTGTGCTGGATTAACATGTATAATTTACTCACTGGACAAGGCAGCCTGCCTGCATTGTCAGTGCTAAACTTAAATGTGAAGACAAAACAAGTAAATAAGTATCTGAAAGGTTTTCTGTGATAAAAGTTGAAAAGGAACAGGCGTAGTACAGATGTACATTGTGCTCGTATCCTAACTAAGAATATTGACCAGGTTTATCTTACATAGTGAACTGATATTCCAGGCATAATTGTCTGGTAGCTTCAGGATGTTGTTTTACAGCTTGAGTTCCATGATTGATCCATGATTCATTACCAGGTTGACCCTGATGGCAGGAGTGAGTGGAGGGGAGTCGATCAATCCTTGGCTGATCAACGAATCAGAGGAGACGAGCGGACTGAGTTTTGGAGAAATTAAACAGCAGCAACAGCGCATAATTGAAGGTCAGTGATGACATGAAATAACTATGTATACAGCTAAGACAATACAGAATATGAGATTATGTTAGCTTGAATCTATACTGTATGTTTATTAGTATTATACAGCTCTGGAAAAAAAGACCACTACACATTTTTTTAAATATACAGGTACATTTAAAATAATTAGAATATCGTGGAAAAGTTCATTTTGTTACTAATAGTTTTGGCACCGTGGGCAGGTGCCAAGTCCTGCTGTAAAACATAATCAGCATCTCCATAAAGCTTGTCAGCAGATGGAAGCATGAAATGCTCTAAAATATCAAGCAACTTGGATTCTGTGCCTCTCCACTCTTCTTCTAGACTCTGGGACATTGACTTCCAAATGAAATGCAAAATTTACTTTCATCTGGAAAAAGGACTTTGGACCACTGAGCAATGGTCCAGTTCTTTTTATCCTTAGCCCAGATAAGACATTTCTTATCTGACATTGTCTCTAGTTCAGGAGTGGCTTGACACTAGGAATGAGACACTTGTAGCCCATTATCTGGACACGTCTGTGCATGGTGGCTCTTGATGCACTGACTCCAGCCTCAGTCCAGTGCTTGTGAAGCGCCCCCAAGTTCTTGAATCGGGTTTGCTTAGTTGACAATCATCTCAAGCCTGCCGTCCTCCCTGTTGCTTGTGCACCTTTTCCTATCGCACTTTTCCCTTCCAGTCAACTTTCCATGAATATGCTTTGATACAGCAGTTTGCGAACAGCCAGCCCTTTCAGCAGTGACCTTCTGTGGCTTACCCCCCTTGTGGAGGTTGTCAATGAGTGTCTTCTGGATAACTGTCAAGTCAACAGTCTTTCCCATGATTGTGGTTGTGTGTACTGAACCAGACTGAGAGATTAAAAGGCTCAGGAAACCTTTGCAGGCGTTTTGAATAATTTATTTTATTCTAATCTAATATGTATATGTCAGTATTTTGAGATACTTGTATATCTTTATATAAATTGTGCAGTGGTTTTTCAGAGTTGACTGTAATGTAGTAAATACAAGAAATTTACCTATGACTGACTTCAATAGCCATTAATACAAATCCAAGAAATCCAGAAGATTCCATCTGACAGGAGCGATATATAAGGAATTCCCTTCTGTATATACAACGAACGTCACTTTCAACAGTACCCAATAAAAGATGTGAGGCTGGTTTGGTTATAGATGGCACAGAGTTATGCTGACCTTGTATTGAGCCTAATGATCGACACCAACACATGGAGGACGCTGTAATTCACATTTAGCAGATGCCCTTCCCTGCCCTCCCTGTTTCCTGTCTTGCACGGTGCGACTCCACATGACACTTTACTGTGACGTCTCTATTGTGGCTCTGCATATTGTGATTCTGCTATAGAAGATTCCTGTTAAGACAGTAAAATCAAACTTAGTCTTCTAGGCCCCAGTGGGACTTCTTGCGGAGTTTGGTAATGGTGAGCGCCTTAACCTGCGGTCAGACCAGATTCCCGTGGTGGTGTGTGTCAAACGTGGAGACTGACAAAAGGACAGTGTTTGCTTCTCTCCTCGCTTCTCCTTTCCTTTTCATTGTTCAGCTGTGAAGCTCTACCTTGGCCTGCAGTTGTAGTAACAGGATTGGGGTAAATTGCTGAAATATTTACATGTGGCACACCATTCGCAGAGCCTGGACCCAGGCCAGCCAGCCTTCTCTCCAAATGGTTGCCCTGTGAAATCCACAAGTGCAGTAAATTGCAGCAACCGCCCCCCCTTTCTTTCATTTGGCAATTTACTTATTATTAAAGAAATTGATGCTGCTGGCTGTGTCGATTGTTGCTGTTTCAGGTCTTTTCCCTGATTCATTTATTTATTTTTTCATTGTACTGTACACTACATCCACAAACTTCATCCACCAAAATGATCAGTTGATTGGCCAATTATAACAATCATGAAGGGAGATTTATTGCAGGACTGTTGTATTAGACTATTAGTTTAGCTAGGTTAACCTAATGAAGTGACCGGTGACTGTATAATCTCCCTTGAACACACCCTCTCCCTCTAATATTGGGAAATGGTACAGTAGTAATTTCTCTCTGTCTCACTCTGTCTCTGTGTGTGTGTGTATCTACAGTCCAGGATGCTGGCCTGGACGCGCTAGCAGCCGTCATCAGCCGACAAAAGATGATGGGCCAAGAGATTGGCAATGAGCTTGAAGAACAGAACGGTAAAGTTGTGTCCAAAGTGTGTGAGTGAATATGAGTTCATAACATTCCAGACATGTTACACGCCATTGTGAAATGAATCAGATACAATGGAACCGCTGGACAGTTACCAGCCCCCCATCACGTAGTCACCATCATAACTAAACACACACATACACACAGCCTCCAACCAAGCTGTCTTGGGTCAGTCACCATCTGTCGGCCGGGGGACATTTGGATCTCGCACACAGGCTAATTTAATGCAGATATGTGAGACTTTAGTGTTGTGGCGCACTGTTAACATTTCAGGTGTTGCTTATAGAGAGAGGGAGATGTACTTGCCTGCAGTTTTTTCTCAGCACTTGTCTGTGTTTCAAATAATTTTAGCCTGAAAGGGCAATGAAAATTATGTAATTGAGAATTGAACAAACTTACCCCAAAACTTTCTGCTCAATTACTTTTCTGATGAGCATTCTTGTTCTTAAAGTACTCCAACAGTTAGATTTCAAGCCCTTAAAACATACTTTATATTTAATCATATTTGGATACCGGTAAATAGGTTTTTTTTCACAAAATTTTTTCAATATACCACACACAAAGCAGTTGTGCATCTCTACACTTTCACCCTAAAAGGGTTTATGCGGAACACCCAGTGTTCAAACCGGAAAACAGGTCTAATCATTTCCGCTTTTCCCTTCCGTACATATCTGCGGTAGGTGATCTCTGAGATAACTGTTTTCTGATCAAACTTTAGTGTATTTGTTTTAATTAAAATGTCGGAATGTTCATATATCAGAAACAGCAAAATCCGAACAGCAGTTTTTTTGTGTGCCGAGCTCGTCTGTGTCGGGGAAAATTAACTCTGGGGTAAGTTTCCACCAGTTCCCAAAGGATGAGTCAGTCAGTGCGATATGGGTCCGAACATTAGCCGTGATCATTTCGTTATAAGGAGACACACCACAGTCTGCAGTCGGCATTTTATGCCTGAAGATATAATTGAAGGGGCCGACGCCGTTTGAAACCTGGGGCGATTCCGGTGTTGTTCGCCTGAAACAACTTCAGCTTGCCGGTGGCTCAGCCAAGCGTGTGGCAGAGGACACAGCGGCAAGGGGAGGATGTGGATGAGGAGCTGATCGATTCCAGCGTGTCTTTGAGGTGTCATGACTATGATAGCAGACCAGAAACTTCAGCCCTGGATCTGGCCTGCGAGAAAATTGATGCAGAGCAGCAGGCCATCATAGAGCTACAGAAGCGACTGGAGGAGTTATCGTTGAGGCAGTCCTGTGGACTAGAAAGGTTCAAGAGCTCCGATGATGACATCAGGTTTTATACAACGTAGGAAAAAAGTTATCAATTTACTTCAGTTCTAAGTAAATTCTGTTACACTTGCTTATTTTCATAATTGCACTACAATGGTACTGTTACCACACTGCACATAGCTGTAGCCTACATACTGTACATATCTGTCTATATTGTTCATACTGAATATCCATATTTATTCTGTTTTTCTTATAATATATTATGTTAATACACTGCATATATCTAAATTATTATTACTACTATATAATGTTACTGCTACTACAGTGCACATATATGTATTTTTCATATTACATAGCCATACAGTATTTATTCTGCTCTTATAAGGTAACTGCTAATACACTGCGCATATTTATATTTAACTTATATTACTCTAAACCACCTTCTGTAAACCAACTGTACACTACTGTCTACACTGCACTATATTTCTTGTCCTGTCTATGGACCACCTGTCTATACTTTGTATTTAACAATGCACTTTTCTGCTTTTTTTATTTTATTTTTTTTTGCTCTTCTGGTTGGACGCAAACTGCATTTTGTTGTCTTTGTACTTCTACTCTGCACAATGACAATAAAGTTGAATCTAATTTTATCATTTGGCTGCCAATTTCTAATTTCATTCTTCTGCATGGACCTGTGACAAGCTGCTCTGACACTGACAGTACCTGTCAACCTGTCTTTGTTTGAAACTGGTGGACAATAATATACAGCATTCATCCATTCATCACATTTGTCATTATTCTAACAATGTTTTACAAATCTGAAACACCTGCCAGAACAGCAGTTGACATTAGACCTACAGTCAGATGGTTGACCTGCATAAACAACACAGGACATCGCAGTAATTATAAAAAAAAAAGAAAGGCTAAACTACTGCTAGCATACAAGTCTAAACTAACTACTGATAGTTAGCTAACGCTTTATTGCTATATCGGGTGTCATTACCAAAAGCTACATATACTACACAGCTTCATAATTATGAATAAATGAGGAGGCGTAAAACTTAAATCCCTTGTCTAACAGAGTTCGGGGCAATACGGTGTACGTCGGAAATTGTTATTAGGGGTAGCTCCTGTAAACACCAGCTATAGAAGTTGGCCCTTACTACCCTGTGTTTAACTCAGTAGTGGGCGGCCGGAAGTAGTTCCACGTAACCCCTATTGTGATATCTGAAATTGAAAGCCCAATACACATGAATGGCAAAAGTCATTTGATTTTTAGATATCTTAAATTTATTTTTTACTAGTAAAATCAAAGTTGTAGATATCGTGAAATACAATTTATACTAGTAAGAATGTTATTGAGGATATCTTGTCTTACCATTCTGATTAGTGAGAATCTGTAGTTTAGATTTTAACTAGCCTGACTGAAGGGCAGTCTCTTCCTGATAAAGTCTTTCCGCTTGGCCATTTGTCTGGGGGTGATAGCCTGATGACTTGCTTGAGGTAGCCCCTAAGGCGCAGCAAAAGTCCTGCCAGACCTGTGTGCCACGGTCTGAAATTATGTCAGTGGGTAGCTCATGCGGAGGTTCTTGCTGGTCCTGGGCAACTCTGACCAACGACTATCCAAGGTGATGCTGGCGACGATACAGGTAGGCGGTAGAATGGGTTCCGTCTCCACGACCATGTCCTCGGGGGAGAATTGACAAGACAGAGCGTCGGGTGAGATCATGATAAACCTCTGGAACTGTAGAGAGTTCCGGAGCGGGGGGGGGGGCGAAGGATCAGGTGCAGGAGGAGCCGGGGCTCCTGCGGAGTAGAGTCTGAGTGGCAATGGGGACTCCAGGAAACAACTCTTCCCATCGCCCAATCCAGATGGGGGTTATGTGTCTGGAGCCAGGGAAAGCCTAATGTGGAACCGGATTGTCTCCCGATGATTGCCGGAAAAGAGTAACGCGAGTGGAGCGCTCCATTGGAATCTCCAGTTGCCTGGCGACTTCCCTATCCAGGAAGCTTTCCTCCGCACAAGAATCCACCAGGGCTAACAGCGGGAGTGGCCAACCCCGCCACTGGAGTGTAGCCGAGAGCTGAAGGTTGCGGCAACAGTCCGGCTCACCGGTACCTCCCTCCTCACTGGTGAGCCCCGGCGTCAATGGCTCAAGATCCTGTTTTTGTTTAGGATGATTCATACTTATTTGTGAATTAAACATTCAAATTCTTCAAAACTGAACAGTTTATCAGGTATAACAAATGGAATTAATAAGACAAGTAATTAAAGCTCCCTCTTTGCGGTGAGATGGGAGAGAGTTCCCATCTCACTTTAGTTTTAAAAGTAATAAACATCTCCGTCTTTGGCAAATTGGGAAAACACCAATGAGAACCCTGCAATCTATCCATCTAGGTATGTATGTACCTAAGACAATGCTTTTGAAATTGTGTAATAAAACTCAAATATTAAAAGAGGAAACGCTGGAGATTGTTTAACCATTTTTTTAAAAGTGAAACAGAAAGGTCATCAACTGCCAGGATTGATGTGCGATACAGGAGGTGGAGAGACTGAGCAAGTCTTGAATGAATTAACAAAGTTAGAAAATAGCACATAGTTCATCTGCTAGATTGCTAAAGCACATGGTTGGCAAGCCTAACTTAATTGGTATATTGGAATGTTGATGCAGGACTCACAATGCCTGCTCTCATGCCTCCAGGTTTCATGTCCACTGGCGTCTCTCTCTCGAGCTGTGCTCACTCCTCCATTAAAAAGGGGGACAGGTGATTTAATAATGACCCACACCTGTCTCCCAGTCCCGTGAACCACACCTCCAAACATTCCCTCCCACACACACAGGGCTAAACCACGCCCACACTCCCACAGATTTTAACATGGGAAAATGCTCAAAAACTGCCCCAGTGTGAAATCCTAGACAAAACCTAGTTTATATAGCTAAGGACAAGCCTCCAAAGAGTTAAACACAAGGAAAACACATTTTTGAGTGTAGGGGTACTTTTACTGTTATGCCTTTATGCCAGCCTCCACCATGCTCCCACTGATGGCTAACAGTATCTTGGGAACATTTGACTTAATACTTTTTCTCCTGTACTTAAATTACCTTGGTTATTGCTCTGGACAGCTTTGTAGGTGTTGTGTTTCTCGGTTATTAAAAGACAAAATCGACAATGAAAAAAGTAAGGGGATAGTTTAATGCTTCCAAAGTGGGAAATGGATTGAAGTTCTAAAGCATGGGAAAAGCAAGCCTTCTTGTTGGGTCTGGCAATCTCAGCCTAACCTTGGAGTCTCCTAATCGCTGTGCTGTAATGTTTTCCTATAAATAGTTTAAGCTGTTTGCAGTTGGGCTGCAGACACAGCTCCTGACCCAGGCCAGTGGAGGTTGGAAGTATTTCCTTTTTGGGTAACAGTTCTGGCTGATCTTAACATGGACAATGACCCTCCACAAAGGGTTGAAGATGAACCCAAAACCCCCTGACATTCTCTTCCCGGCCTCTGCTGCATCAAAGAAAGACTGTAACAAGCCTGCTTTACATGTTATCCTCAGTGTTAATGAACATAGAAATGATCCAATGCAAGCTGTAGATTTTTCCCTTTAATTCTCATTTGCCAGTTAAAACTAAAAGAGAGTCAATCGCAGTCACTGGGGTGTTAAGATAATTTATGAGATGTGCCATCATTAGGCTTGTTCATATTTCTTCATATTTCTAGCATGATGTGACCAAAGATCAGCCTTATTTTCATTTCCAAATTCAGTGTAGCAGAAAATAGCCCCACGCTTACTAACTAAAATGGCCTCCATCAACAGAAATATTACAGTTGCAGTTCTGCCACTGGCCAGGCATAGTACTGACACTGTCATCTATCTGGAGGTAACATTGGAGGCCTTGTGGATGCACACACACACAATCACACACACACATAAATCCATTACAGACTTCTCTGTTTTCTTATCTCTGCGCTGAGACCTTCATCTTGATGACGATTCATATTGTTGGTGTAATCAAATGCATGGATAGTAAGCTCATCTACTGTATTTTCCATCCACTCCATTCGGAACTGGGACAGTGCTAGCAATGGTAATCCAACATCAGATATATTGTTTTGGTCAAGGGCTTCTGAGAAGTCGGACATATTTATTAGAAAACTTTTTTCATGTTGCTGGAAATCCAATCTGTGAGCACAGGCTCTCAGCTATGTGGTAACCTCTGTAATGGCAATTTTCCAACTTTTCCAATATCCTTTGTAGTTGCCAGTATACACAGGCAGGAGTGAATCTTCTCAATCAAAATAGATTTTCCAGTTCATATTTGCGGTCGAGTTTGTTGTTTTTTATTGCGGTAGTAGGCAGTAAAGAGATAAATAGGTACCCGGTTTGACTGTTCTATTGAGGTCTGTTCTGATATTGATCTGTGGCTGGTTGGGTCTGTTCTGTTTATGTGATCCCCCTACCTGTACCTTCCCTTTCCTGTCACCTATGCCCCTACATATATAACCCTGTGCATCCAATGACTCCCACCCAGTGTCTATATCTACTGTACATTTAAACTAAATAATAAGACATGCAAACAAGGACACAAATGGCTCCTACACCCTTATTAGCGATCAGTACTCACCTGTACTATGGTCAGCCACCTAGACGAATAGCTGGGCTTCTACAGTATGATGGACTTCATTTAAACCTAATAATTTGATCATTGATTAATTTTTGTGTCACCTGAGCTTGAACAGGACCCAGCTTGGGCAGAACATCTGACATCCAAATAAACAGTGAGAAGCGAGAGAAGATGGGCTGAAGGACAGTGACATCAGCTGCTCCCCTGAGAACACTGCTTCGTGATTAAACCACCGTAATGATGGTAGGGTACTCGACAGAAAGGTGGAGTTCTGTTTGTGCTGAAGAATGATTTATTGTTCGATTCGCTCCATTTAGAACTGAGGATGGTAGCAGTGTGTAGGCTTTTCCATGGGGGCTTGGACCTACAGTATAGAGAGAGAGTTGTCATCAAATACATCAGACATGCAATGGGCCGTGGAGGAGAGCATTCTCTGGATAATGTTTGACACGTGCACTATAACATTCTAATGACTAATTCAGTCTTGAAAGTAATATTCCAGACACTCTCAAGAAATTTATGATGTGGGAGTTTTAGCCCTTGTTCTCTAAATGTGTGTGGTAGAGCCATTTATACTTGTAATGTGTCTGCACATTTACGGCAACTGGTGTTGCACATTAAAATGCCAATGAGTCCCAATATATACATATACATTGTAGTTTCCAGGCTCAGGAGTGTTAAGACAAGCATTCAGTTAATGTTGGAAATCATTATATAACATTATAGACATAGTACAGGGAACAGCATTATCTTTGGTTTTGGTGAGATCAACCTCACTGGTGAGGGTGTGACTAAACATTTCAGAAGTCACCCAAAGCAAGGCCCTGTGATGGAATGACAAAAGATATCGAAAAGAGAGGCTAGCACTAGTGGCAGGGCCAACCTCTCGTGCCACATCATCTGAACCAGGGTATAATCCATCACGGATCCAGGCTCCATCCATCCATCCCAGCATTCCGTCTTTGTCGGAGGGCCTGACAGTGTCGCACTGCTAGAGTCGTGAAGAGGACAGGAATAACAATGATGCGAGGGACACAGGTCACAACCGCTACTGCTGCGTGATAAATGATCTGGTTTAGGCACTAAAAGGAAATTAGCATGCCGTGATTCTAGAAGAAAAACATTTGAAGGTGGTTTCATCAATCACGCCTTTCTTAGCACTCTTTTTATTCAAGCGGAAAGTTTAGTTTTAGTGTGTGTTTGGCTTCAATGCAACCTGTTTGTTGTTGTTTTTTAGATGAACAATGTTGTTTCTTTCTCCTCGTTACTAACCCCAGATAGGACCAAAGGGTCATGGGGGTGGTCTGTTTGAGACATAAACAACATTGCAACAAGAATTGCACGGCGAAAATTACAGATTCATTTGATAAAAATATGAGTGTAGGGATTAACCAACGGTCAAGAAGTCATGTTTCTTTTTTCGCGTTCCAAGCAATGGATTTTCTTTGCGGTCATGTTGTGCTTAACTACAACTGACATAAAAGGTAAAGATATTTTGTTTGTGTGTGGGGGGGATCATTCTTCATCACATGGATCATTCTCCATCACACTCAAAGTATTATTTACCTGTAGCGACCATGGAGAGAAATGTTACATTATGAAGGCTTATTTAGTCGTTGTCATTGCTGGTGTAATGTGTTTAAGCACTGTGTTGACCCTATTGTCGTCATAGGTTGTACCATCTATTAATACCTACACACCAAAAAAGGCTTTAGTTCATAAACATCTGTGCACAGTCAAAGATCAAACCTTTTTGGAAGTTTTGGTATATTTAGTGTTCAGTATTTATTTTTAAGCCTCGAGTATAGTCTGTATGTAGGGAGTAACTACAGAGAGTGCTTATGGTTGTTTATGGAAGCTGATTTCAAATCCTATCCACCATTTTACTTTAATAAAAAGATTATTCCCATCTTTACATTTATAATATGAAGATGATATTATAAACTACGCACAAAAAGTAAGGAAATTTGTGTTTATTAGATTATTTCTTTGTTGTAACAATGCTTCCTTGGCAATATATCTTATACCATTGGAAAGCCTGATTATTTACCATTTTTAAATGGTGCCACATTTGTAAGGAACATGCATTTGTGAGGATGGAATGGCCTGCCAGCAGTCCTGACCTCAACCCCATTGAACACTTGTGGGATCAGCTTGGGCGTGCTGTTCGTGCCGGAGTGACCAACACAACCATGTGGGCTGACTTGCGACAAATGCTGGTTGAAGAATGGGATGCCATCCCACAGCAGTGTGTGACCAGGCCAGCATGAGGAGAAGGTGCCAGGCTGTTGTGGCTGTGTATGGTTCTTCCACACGCTACTGACGTTCCTGTCTGTTAAATGAACAAATTGTGAAATTGCCAATATGCCTTGTTACTTCAGTCTTCAATCACCCAATCCACCTAACAAGAGTCAACAAAGAAAGCTGTTTGGCATTGTCAGAGAAGATTTTGAGAAAAATTTTCATAGGCGCAACCCACATACTCAGCTCTGCTGCTCATCCCACAAATGCATGTCCCTTACAAATGTGGCACCATTTTAAAAGGGAAATAATCTTTCCATTGGTAGAAGATTTATTGCCGAGAAGCATTGTTACATTGTTAACAAAGAAATAATCTACCAAACACAAATCTCCTTACTTTTTGTGCGTAGTTTAGATAATGTTTAGATTTGTATTGTTTACTAGATGTAATAAATTATTTAGAAGGCTGTAGGAGGTATTCTTTAACTTCCAAGCAGGCTTGGTGGATAACTCCTTTGGTTCCTTTGGCTATTTTATTGCTTTTGATTTACAGAATTGGCATTTTTATTAAAGAACCATGAGATTCTTTGTGATGATTGTGATTTCTCTAACCACTCCCCAGACAAAACATTTAAGTTTTATTATGCCTAACCCATATCTGCTCCTTTTAATAGCAGCATGTAATTGTCGCTTTGGATAAGCCGCTTTGGATAAAAGCATCTGCTAATTGTAATTGTGATTGTATTATTGCACGGTTATAGGATTATATTTCTATTATTTTTGTTGTTGTAATTTGTTATACATGATGGCAACATTTTCTATGCAGTCCCCCGCATAAACAACCCATAAATACGACGGGGTCAAATTTGACCCAGAACACCAACAATGTAACTTTCTTTTTTATAGGCATAAAAAAAAAAGTTACATTTTTTAGATGAGGCCAATAATAACAGCCAGTAAGTATAGACAGTTGCTGGCTAACTGATATTGATATCATTGTAGTGGTTGATACTGTATATTTATGTTTAAGACTAAATGCTAGCTATTTGGAAAACATAGAATAGGAAGGGAATGTGACTTTCATATTTAGGTTTTAATGAGAATTGACCCTAAAGGGTTTCTCCAATGTGTAAAGGCTGGAAGTCTTCAAAAGATTCGAAATCAGAAACCTGGTTTTGAGATTCAGTGTCCTGTTGTGTAAGGGATATAAAGTACATTAAGAGCTCAATGGATCAATGGAGTCTGCTTACAGGTGGCAAAGCTTTTTCTGTGGCCATTTATGCTTGAAATGGCTGAATAAAGAACTCCTAAATTTCATATTATATGTCAGCACTTAAATGTGGCAAGTGATAGCAGCAGTTTGGTATGCTGGGTACTGTTTCACAATCCTTTTTTTGGCATTTCATTTTATAGAGGTGAATAGCTGAATGACTTCTCCACCTGTTGTGATTGATAGCTTTGTGAACCTGCAGTGGGCACCGCTAGACTGGATAGATAATGTGCTTTTTCACTTTTTGTGTTACAGTCTCTCTCTCTTTTTCTCGCTCTATTTAGCTGTTTCTTAGCGAAAGATGAACAAAATCAAACTATCTCCCTTTTCTCACTCTCTCTGTCTCACACACAATACAAACAGTGACAGGCTGAATAAGCAATCAGATGATGGTCTGAGGTGTGCCCAGCCCAGCCAATGTGCGTCTGGACTGAACGCTGTCCCAGATATCATCCAGATTTTCACCAGCTCATCCATACCGCTACAAAGAATGCACAATGCATAACCCTGGTCACAACAACAACAAAAATGCTAAAAAGCAGGCAACATGTTTCTCTCGTGACTCTACACCAGAGGCATATCTACTGATGGGCCTGGATGAGCATAGGCCGATCCAGATTTACAGTTTGCCCACCCTATCCGATTCATGAAAACCTCCTCTCTAAAGGCTCTTTTACCCCAAGAGCAATTTTGACAAGCGTTTAATTCGCACGTCAGTGAAATAATTTTATATGTATTATACTAAATGACACCATACACACAAACGTAAAAGTTAGCATCGTGAAAATGCGGCATTTGGTGTTTTCATTTTTATATATATACACTTTCGCCCACCCATTTAACAATTTTTTAAAAACCCATTGAACCAATCATAACAAACCATTGATGTCACATGACAATAGCGGAACAACCCATTGTTTACATTCTGTGGCAGTTTTTAGTCTCCAAGACATATTTAAACTGGGTAACTTTCATCCTGAAATACTGCCTGAAGTTTCTGCAGCTCCTGAACAAGATAGTGGCACTCCAATCGTCGCTAGATGTGTATGTAAAATTCCCATGGGATAAGGTTTGAAGATGTCAAAAATAATATTCAAAATACTTCTTTAGCCTTGTTTAGCCATAGTAGCCGTAGGTACGCCAGTGTTTTTTATACTTTTTATTCTGGCCTGCCGGGGCATGTTATAATTGCTGTTTCTATGAGGAAGTTCTGAATTGTAACACATTTGTTGTGTTTGTAGCTACTTGTAACGAGGGTTATGCAGTGTTTGAGTTATAGAGGTATAGATAGCCATTCATCTGACTGGCTCTAATGCCTGTGGTATTCTCACATATGTACTATAGTAGACTATATTATAATATAAATATATATAGAATTCACTACTGGTCTGCCAGTTTTTTTTTTCCATATCATTTTTATACACTGCTTAAAAATACTCCCATCCAGATTTTTCCAGGCCCTACACACCCCCATCTTTATTTGGAAGTGTGTAGTTTAAAGGGTTTGGTCTTGTTACCATGTTATGTAATGCTATGTAATCTCTATATGACTGTCTTATTTAGACCTTTTTAAAGGGTATCTAGCTAGCATTATGGGTATTAATATGATGTAGAATGTAGCCTAATAACTATCCACACATCAGCTGATGACTGAGTGAGTCTATTTTATTTTATTTATTAGTTTATTTGACAGGGACAGTGTACATTAATTAACATTGCTGCAAATGCACCAGAATTAGCCAAAAGGCTATTTTTCATCCGTTGTCCCTGGACAGATCTTAAAATTGTCTACCTAAAAAAAATACGAAGAAGATTACAGAGAACAATACAAATATAAAAGAGCAATAAAACAGATTTAAATATTCAAATCCTGTTGATGAATACAGTGTACAAAATAAGTCATAAGTCATGATGACATTTACAGCATTTAGCAGATGCTTTTATCCAAAGCGACTTACAATTAGTACATTTGTCAACAGTTTAACTGGTTAACCACCAGTTTTTGTAAGCAGATAACATTATCATAGAATAAGGACAGCATCATGTCATCAGGTTACTTCACTTATGTCATTTTAGTACATTACTCGAAAGTTATCATTCTAACAGAGTAGAAAGGAGGAAACAATTTTATTTTATTTTTGGAAAGGAGGATAGAACAAGGATTGTTATAGAGGATTTTTGTTAGTGGGATTGGTGTTATTTTAAAGAGGTGAGTTTTAAGTCCCTAGCGAAAGATCGATAGTGATTCTGCTGTTCCACCATTGTGGCACCAGGACAGAGAAGAGTCTGGACTGTGCTGCGCGACTCTTACGCGCAGCTCGTAGCGATGGAGGTGCCAGCGTGTCAGCTGAGGTGGTAGATCGAAGTGCTCTGGTTGGGGCTTAGAATCTTACCACTGCTTGGAGGTAGAGCGGGGCAGTTCCTTTTGCTACCTTGTAGGCCAACACTAATGTCTTGAATTGGATACGGGCTGAGATGGGGAGCCAGTGAAGGTCTCGTAAGAGGGGGGTTACATGGGAGAACTTTGGTTGGTTGAATACTAGACGTGTTGCTGCATTTTGGATTTGTTGTAGGGGTCTGGTAGCAGAGACCGCTAATCCGGCGAGTAGAGAGTTGCAGTAGTCTAGATGTGAGATTACTACAGCTAGGACTAGGAGCTGTGCTGCTTCATTTGTGAAGAACAGCCTTATCCTTTTGATATTGTAGAGGGCGAATCGCAGGCTCAGGTTGTTGCGGCAGTATTGGCTGCGCAGGACAGTTGATTGTCCAGGACGACTCCGAGACTCAATTGCAGTAAAAGGAGCGATCTGGTCCTTTTAGGACCTGGTGGTTTACCCTGTCGAATGCTGCAGACAAGTCTAGAAGGATGAGGACTGAGGAGGGGGAGGAGGCTTTAGCAGTGTGCAGGGCTTCTGTCACCATTAGAAGAGCGGCTTCAGTGGAGTTAGAAACTTTGAACCCAGATGATGACATTTGAGGCCAGTAATTACAGCTGCCATGAAGTCATTTAATTTTTAGCAGCTTTAGGGCAACATTCACCGTCGACTTGAGGTAATCCTAACGTTATCAGGAAAATCTCTGGTTTAACATTCTAATGTTGGTGCTGGCATAAATATATAATTATTTTGTTGTGCTTGGAATTTACGTCGTATGTGTAACGTATGTTGTAGGTCCGTAGTTCCAGCACCACAATGGAAACAAAAGGTGAACGGGCCGATTAGGGGGCTTTTCCTGTAAACGTTCATGCCACCTGGGAAGTGCCCTGAGTTCTTGTGATGAGAAAGCCTCTATCGTCTTGGCCTAATCACTATATCACGTCACTGAAAATTTGAGTAGAACTTTAGTCAACTTTCCCAGTCGCTGAGCGTTTAGTCGCAAGCCGCTTTTTTGCTCTACAGCACTTAATGAAATAAATGACGCGGGTAAATGCAGGGTAAAATGTCGTCGTTTTTCAACGTTTTTTTTTTTTTTTCTCATTACAAAGAAGTGACGTAATGCATGTCACAGCGTGCTTGACATAGACCAACGAATACGAATGAACGAATATTTTTTTCAACAACATCGATTAGTTCTTGCAGCCCTAGAATACAGCGACCAGAAGTAATATTTCATTCTGACCATCAGCATGTGAACTGGAAGCTATATAGAGTCATAACAGCACAAAACAGTGGTGGACAGAATGTTCAGGAAGTGCTATATGGTTAGGAAAGCTCTGCAGATTCTTGCAGCCAGTTCCTTTCTCTTGGGACATAGGATTCCCTGGAATTCCCTCAAGTTACTTTTGGCTAGTGTAAGTGACAGCGGGAACAAATCTTGCCCTCTGTTTATTTAATCGATAACCGCTCCGGTTTGAAAGCCACGCTCAAAAGGGGAGCAGCGCGGGCAGCTGCTTGGCCAGGGTAAGGACGGGTCAGTCCACATAATAAGTGGAAGGCCTTACTTTACCCAGTCCTCCTCAAGCAGGAGCCAGCACATGGTTTTCATTTTAGCACAGGGGAGAAGATTGCACCTTCATCTGCCCTGTTACGCACAGGGCCGTAGCCAGGGTGGGGAAAATAGGGGGTTTCGGTTTAGTCATCACTACACATACAAACAAGCGGTTGGCCTACTAGGCTACTATTATTGATACCGTCGTCCAAAGTTGTTATTTAATCAGTGGCGTTGTGTGAAACGTTAGCTTGGCCTTGAATGAAAGAAATACTCTGGCCATGAAGGCTAGGCTATGTTTCATATAATTGCCTTTACTACAGACGCTGTACCAGGTTACTGTTTTGAACGTTTTTTTACAGATAATGGCATAACGATCAATGTTTTTGTCTTACCGAATGGTATGCTGTCTGCCAGTTCACACACAAGACACCTGATGCAGTGCTGCCTGCTATGTGAGTAAATTCCAATTGCTGGAAATGTTGAAGATGCAAGAGGTTGCGCCTTCGCTTGCGCCCTCTCACAACAGGTATAAACTTAATTAAGCATGCACTTGTCTCAAAGAAGTTCTCGACCGATTGTCTTTTTTTATCTGGATTTGAAGCCAGTTACAAGAAGGAGTCATGCAATACCTGCCATGCCCAAACTCCTTGCAACTCTGCATTTCCTTGCGTCTGGATCATTCCAGAGTACTGTAGCTGTTGCTGCTGAGGTTTCATAAAGTCTTTTTTCAGGTGTGCTGTCCCAAGCACTAGTAGTGCAATCTAACCCTAACCCATGGGTGGGCAATTATTTTTTCCATGGGGCCACATGAGAAAGAGAAAATATTGTGGAGGGCCGGGCCAATAGGCGGAAGTCAATTCTGCATAATATTAATTGTATTTCTTTATAAAAAGCAGTAAATAGCAATGTTTTGACAAGCCGATAAGAGTATGTGATAATTAAGCAATGAAAAAGTGAGGTTGCCTTACAAAAAATGTCATTTATTCAATCAAATTTCCCAAAGCAATGGTAAACAAAATGTGAACTTTTGTGAAACTTTTATTAAACATTTGTGA
>JAODLI010017698.1:0-23090 GCA_027575585.1 Percopsis omiscomaycus
CCCACACGACCAACATTATTAAAACCACGGCAGGTTTTTCCCCACATTATTAAAGGCCAGGGATCACTGCAGATATGAAGTTGGCTAATATTAGAATTATGAATGATAACAATGAGCAAGGGCTGACCCTGCATAGAGGAGGGGGGAGGCCTCATTGACAAGAGAACGGGGCTGAGGAAAGCCCAAAAAAAATGTTCACATTAATGTTACTAATGATAGCACAGTAACAATTAAATCAAGAAAAGAGAATAGATAAAGACTGCGAAGGAGGGAGAGCGTGGACCAGGGGGATAGGGTATTAATATAGAACAGGCCCAAGAACCAACCCCTATCTGCTCCATGTACCAGCAGCATGTAATTGTAAGTCACTGTGTTTAAAAGCGTCTGCTAAATGACCTAATTGTAATTTAAACATCTGCAGTAAACATGCAAGTAGTGTTCAATTATTTGACCACAGGGGGCAGCATAAGTTGGGTCTACCCACCATCCACAAACTATTGAGCCTTGATCAGTTTCACAAACAACAATATGGTGGTGTGCGTACTAAAAAGTAGTCCCCCTAACTAAGGGATTTCATGGCGAATGGAGGCATCAGGTATTATGCATCTACCTGTATATACTCTACATCAGGAGTGTCAAACTCAATCACAGAGAGGGCCAAATTTAAAAACTGGGATTACTTCGAGGACCAAACAGGTTGAAAATGTATTAGACAAAGTTTGGTTTATGAACAAATACCTGTAAAACTACTGACATTCCATTAGAATGAATCAGTCACGTCAGCGCTCTCATCCACAGCAACGGAATATGCAATGAAGTTATTTCCTTGTGCTTGTAAAGCTCACAGACACGATCAGCTAGCTGTTGCAGTGCATTCTGGGACTTGCAGTATCTGCAATGTACGTCTTATATACCGGCGGGCCAGTTATGAGAGATATATATTTTCTCGCGGGTCGGATATAATTGTACAGCGGGCCAGAAGTGGCCCGCGGGCCTTGAGTTTGACATGCCTGCTCTACATACTCTATCATGAGAGGAACTACGTCCTCAAATCCGGGCACAATTGGACAAAGCAGACGCACACACAAAAGTCACCACCCCTTTAACAATGCATCTTTTACTTTATTTCTTTTGTAGAGATACTATTTTTTAGAGGCTGACACAAATTTCTGGTGCAGGAAGTGGGGGGGGGACCTGGCTGACATTTTGGTGCAAAACGTGTATGACAGAGAAGAGAAAACCAGAGGAACTGCAGGAAAATGAGCTACCATAGAACCAGTTTCAATCTGGGCTGAGGGAGCTCTGTCTATGGCAGATGTTTTATTAGGAGCAGTGCACGGTTCAGGGGATGTTTGCCTGTCCATTTTACACCAGAGATCTTGGCTGGCTCCAGAAAACGTACAGCAATACATGCATGTTCATGGAGCGCATACCCATTAACTGCCATTGTTTTTATACAGCTTACTACATGCTAGCACTGTAACCTGTACATGACATGTGTGCACATTTCCCGACGCTAAGATGTTGATTCAAACAGCAGTTTGTTACATTAAAGGAGCAGTGTGTGTATTATCCGGCAACAATGTGCATGTGTGAGGGTTTGAAATGCTCTGGGGCAGTCTGTGTCATGGGGTCCGTGTCAAGGTCAGCCTAACTGGTGCACGTTAGTGCATGGTGTGTGTTAGAGATGGGCATTTGGGTTGATGACCTTAAACATATAGGGGTGTATATAATGATGCTGAAGTATCTCACACCCACTGTCAGATACATTGTAGAGTTGGAAACTGGGAACGGGCCATGGATGTAATATAAGAACAATCCCCACCATGTTTGTATTATGCCCATGGTATTAGAATGTACCATGTACATACTTTGTTTGTTGTGGTTTATTGTTGAACGTGATTCGCCAATGGATGTATTAAGATAACAGTATTAAAAGATAGGTATAGCTCTACTATTTAACAAAACAGAACGTAGGTAAGTTCAGAGAAGTGAATAAAGTGGCCTATCAATTACTAATGTTTGAACAAATGCATGAATGCATAATTGTAGCGTTTAGATTAAACCTTAATGTTTAAAGACAATTAAACAATTACAATTAAAAAAAAGATTTCTGACGTGCTAATTTAAACAAAGATTTGCCTGTGATCCTTTTGTTTTATTATACACATTAATTTATAGCACTAGACAATGGATTTCAACAGAGAAAAATCCATCTAAATTACATTTTGAGAATGTATGGATGGGCGATTATATTTTAAGTCAAACCTTTATTTACAGCTGTAAAAACAGTACAGACAATCCAGTGGTAATGGATCTAAAATATCTTCTATTGCAGTAGCTAGTGTCACATCTAGTATCACACATAAATAACTGAAATATGCTACCCAGTTTTACCAAATAAATACATTCCATTTAAATGGGCAACCCCTCCTCTCAAAGGTTAGGGTTAGGGTTACCAAACTGAATAATGTGACCCTGCACCATGATATGAAATAAACCTTGAGGTTAGTATGCGTGTGTTGTGTCTTTTTATGTAAATTAACTAAGATGTTGAGGGAGGGAGTCACCGAGTCAGTGATTGGCCCGTATGCATGAATGTGTGTATTGGCATGCATGCTTCAGTGTATGTATGCATACACGCATGTACATAACAGGCAGTAATGTGATTCAATATGTCTGCCTCTGTAGGCGTACACACACGTGCATGCGTGCGTGCGGGTGTGTGCAGGCTTCTTTGTAAGGAGCTGGCAGCCAGCTCTCTTCTGTTCTCCTGCAGTAATCAGAGAGAGTGAAGGCCTGGCCTTCTCTACCTCTCCCTGCCTGCGGTTTGACCACATGCCGTCTCAGCCAAGCAGGGAAAATCTGTATGTGTGTGTGTGTGTGTGTGTGTGTGTGTGTTTGTGTGTGCGAGCGTGCATTCGCACGTGTGTGTGTTTGTGTCTGTGTTGTGCTGTGTGGGTGTGCATTTCTGTGAGTTCTTGTGTGCCTGTGTGTTAGCTACGTGTGTGTGTGTGTGTGTGTGTGTGTGTGTGTGTGATTCTCGGCATTTGTGTTAGAGAACAGGGGGTGGGGGTTGAAGAGGCCCTGTAAGGGAGTAGAAAACCTGACGGTAGTTTAGCTGGCTGGATTTTCCCTGTGCGGTAAAACAGTAAACAGCACGCGATACTAGCGCTATTCTAAACCACGTGCACATACTCACTACAGCCATTCTGCTCATGTTGTAAATTTGACGTATTATTTCTCTCAAGCGAACCAAAACATTATATAGATGCATTTTGGTGCGACGGCTACTAACAATTTATTGAGTTGTCATAGCAACAAACTCACAGGGACAGACCAGGCGATGCGTGTTTTTGCTTTGTTCACCAATAAATGAGAGACACACCAGCCTGTTGACAGTGTCAATGGCAGAGAGGACTGAGGGGGCTAGAAAGCAGTGATGTGCCCCCCCCGACCATGAGCTTTGCTGAGCCTCTCAGCTTTTTCCCCCCTAAGAAACCGACTGAACAACAGTCAGACTGAAGGACAGATATCCATGTACGTCTCTCGGAGCTGGCAGCTTAGATTGCAGTGTTTTAATTAGTTATTTATTTATTTATTTTCAAATAGGGAAGGGGGGAGGGGGGGGGCAGCTTGTAAACAAAGTATAAATGACATTTCAGCTGTGCCTGCTATGTGCCAAACAAGTATCCACACACAAACACGCACGTGCGCGCACACACACACACCTATTATCAGGTTCATTAATGAATTGCAGCTCTTGAACAAGACACAGCACAGGGGTTATATTACATGGGCTTGGCTTGGGCTCAGGTCTGATACAATCACAATGTGCTCAGAGGCAGCTGATGAGAAATGAACACATTTCTCATTTGGTACCTGTCCAAAGTGTGCCACTGTTGCGATAAGCCACCCATGATGATGGTATGATGACTCTGCAGTCCTGCCATGATGACATATATTCTATTCTATTATTTTCTATTCTAATTGCATATTCCGGATATTTTCATGTTCTTACGCAATTTATTTCCCCCCAAAAAACACAACTGAGAATTTCTCAAGCAACACATTCTGAAACTGGTACATTACCTATTAACAAGCTGTTTTTTAGCACTCCAGAGATGTATGTGTTATCCCGAACTTGTAGAACCATGATTTCAGTCTCACTGGGAGTCAAACCACAACCTGATTATTAACCCTCTATGGGCCCACATCATGTATAAATGACGCAAAGCAAAACAGGCAGTTTTGGCACCATTGTTATCTTATTGTGTCAGAGATCCTTGAAAACTACAGTTTTTAGAGCCAAATAAATGCCTTTAGAACTATAATGTGCCACATGTTCAATGTATGCTCAAAACCTTTGGGAAACCGAATAGCTAAACAATTTCAGGAATCTGACTAATGTTTTATTGGTGCTCATTTAAGGCTGTTATAGCGTATAGGCTGTGTTTAATAAATTTTTCCAAGCCTTTAATCCTCCAGTGTTAGCTTACCTTTAACGTCAACTTTTCAGTCGGTTCTTGCTTGTGGTGGAAGTTGCTCCTGTTAACTAAAGTAAATTGATGGATAACATGTATGAACTCTTTGTCAAGGTGGATTTTCCCTGTAAGATTAGCATATGAAATAGGCATTAGTGTCACTTAGCCTGTGGTTTACTTGTGAAGGTGACGGGATCGCGGGCGTCCTTGTTCAATACATATGCAACGATGATACAGTGAAGAAGGCAGCACTCCATAGTCGGTAAGCAGGGCATCGGGTCAACGGGAATATGATGTCAAATCTATAATTCAGCGCAAAGCATGGCTGGAGTATCAGATGAGAGTCATAGAGAAAGATAGAAGGTTAAAGTAATGAGAGGAAGGGTAGAACAGTGAGAGAGAGAGAGAGAGATGAAGAGAGAGCTTGACAATGACATTGAACGGCCCAGGTGCTTTTGTGCATTGGACTGCTAAACCTGAATGAAAAGTGTAAAATCGTGTTTTTGTGTTTGAGGTGTCTGTCTCCGCCTTATTTGTACAACTAAGTCATCCCATTGTTTCACTGGTTTCATCTTGACCGATTTCATCACTGATTTGGGCTCAAGAGCTACCAGATTCTCTCTCTGTCTCTCTCTGTCTCTCTCTCACTCACTCGCAAACACACACAGAGAGATACATTTCCTAGCTTCTGTCTTTCTCTTCTAGAAGAATCTACCAATTCTTGCATCTATCTTTCCGTCTGTCTGTCTGCGTGTCTTTCCCTCTCTCCCTGAGCAGATTGTCAACCACCACCCAGTCTAATTCCAGCCTGCATCGCTGAGAAAAAAAAAGAAAAACATGGAGCCATAAACACGCCAGATTAGGTCAGAGTTGGTTTCATAACCACATCATGACCTCTTTACACCCTCCCTCCCTTCTTTTCTTTCTCTCTCTCTGCCGTCCTGTCGTTTCTGTTCTTTGCTTTGCTTTCTAGCTTTTTTTGCTGCCTGTGCTCACACTCAGTTCCCCTTTTCTCTCCCAAACCCTCTCACCCTCTCTCATTTCCCTGCTCACTCTGGACCCCCAATCTGTCTTCTCTTATTCTTCTCTCTCCTCTCTTCCCCTCCCCTCCCCTCCCTTCATGTCCGCTGTCTTCACACTCTTTTGCCCTCTTTAGAAGGTCCCTCTGTACCTCTAAACTTCACAAGCCTAATGCTCTCTGTATCATCCATTCCCTCTTTCTCTTTCTTCATCCCGCTCCTGCTCTCGCCAAATTAATTTTTCCTCCCAGTGCCACAAAAGTCTCAATCGCACACCAACAGCTGCCTCGTGTCTCGACATGGTACAAAGACATTTGCTGAAAAACATTGACAGCCAGTGGTTTTACAGCGCCGGTTTCATGCGCCCAACGGATGAGGTAGTGAGACTGAAAAACCCCTGCTCTGCTATTGTGATGTATGGGTGTGTTGGACAATTGGAAGCTAAAAACAATTGAACGTCAAAAACAAGCTGTTGCAATGTCTCTATAGCGTAGTTCTGCAGAAATAGCCTTTACATTTGGTAAATGTTACATGTTGCATCATAAAGAATCGTAAAGGTGTCCACCATGTGGTGTGAAAACGTTAAGCCTCCAAATCTTCAAACGATTCTGAACACAGATGCTCGCAGTGCCAAGCTCAAGTGTTGCTCTGATGGAAAGAGGTCAACATCCTCAACAAATAAAGCCATCATAATAAAACAGGTCACATAATCCTTATCCATGCCAAGGAACACCACATAAGTAGCAACACACAGTATACTGTGCATTTCATGGGAAGTAATAGAATAAAATATTGCAATATAGTCCCACTGTTCGCTAAACTAAGAGACAGCTTCAACCACATTATCGCAAACCTCTTTTAATTTTTATTTTATTTAGAACAACACATGGTCAAAGTATTGGGATGCTGCTCCATGCTGACAGAGGATCTCTAATTTGTCAATCTTGATCTTTAATAGCAAATAGCAAATAGTAAATGTTCATTGGGATGTAGACCTGGTGTCTGTACTAAGCCGCGTTGTCTGTCATTTCTGTGAAACCATTTCTGGACAGTCTTTGTGGCATGGTGTCCTATTTTAACATTTAAATTGTCTCAAGCCTTAAAAAACCTTGTTTGAGTTGTCTCCTCCCCTCTTGAGTGGATCAACCAGTAATCATATATTTCAGCTGGGCTCACTTGGTCATAGAAAGAGACACCTTGTACTATTATGTTGTGTGCACAATACTTGTATTGTATTGTAGCTCACAACTGAAAACAAACAGGATAACTGTTGGGTGTGTTTGTGGCCAAATATTCTGTACTTGCAGAGATTTAATTACTCCAGAATGAATGTGATTAATCAAATCAATTAGATTGTACTATAAAACATAAATCATGTTTTCGAAGCCTCATTATCATCCTCAAGATGCAAGAGGGTGTGTGTGTCTGTGTGTGTGTGTGTGTGTCTCAGTGTGTTGCTGTGCCAATTTAAAGCAGGAATAACATGTGGGCTTATCCTCTGACATCCTTTGTCTGCAAAAAGTAGTGTCTGTGTGTGTGTGTGTCTATGTGCTCATCCATGTGTGTGTGAGTATGCACGTGGCTATTTTTGGATATAGGCTACTGTACTGGCAGCTAGAGAAGGGAAGGGGTGCATCTACAGGCTACAATTATGGATCATTTTCCAGTGTCAGCAAAATTAAATCCCACCACAACCAAACAAAAGGGACAAATGTATACTCACTGTCACTGCACATGATAAGTGCATGTGGGGTGAGAGGGAGGTACCTGTACATATACTTATTTATTAATTTGAGTCACAAACGGTTCACAACATACACATCATAGGCTACATTCCACATAAAACCTTAAAACTAAAATAAAAAATAGAAGGGATGAATTAAGGAGAAAGAGTTGGTCAATTGTACAGAGAGAACGAACTGAAGAAGAGAGGAAGCAAGACAGGGCGAGAGCTGGAGAAGAAGTAAATACATAAAAAAAGCTACAGGAAACATGTGTGACATAGATATCGCCAACCATAAAAAGCCAGTGCCTGTGCAGAGAATCTGATCTCTCTCCCCCTGAAGGGGCGGAGTCTTGCAGTGGTTGCTATGACACCAATTATTACCATACCAGTCCAACCTTTTTATGTTCCTCTTTGCCCTTATAATGTGTAAGCTTGGGTATACAATCTTCTAATTATTCGGTGGCACACACTCTCTATGTGAAGCTTCAATTTGTTAGATGGTGAATGTGTTTAACCTGGTCAACTGCAAACTGCTTGGCTTGGTTGCGTCACTGTAATGTTAAAGGCACACTGTGTAAAATCTAGTATTTATTTAAGCAGGCTATTTTGATATGTAGTGTATACATGCATATTGTATGGGCAGAATTTGTAGTTTATCTCCAGTCACTAAGAACTCCATTGCTTGTGGGGTTGCATGGGATCTTACAGCCATTAGTCAACTGACTGGATTTGCAACAACACAAATGTTTATTCTCAAAGAACTGCCCTCAAGTGGATCTCCTGTCCATTACCCTTGAGAACACCACCGTGTCCTCCTGTCAAACTGCAAAGAGTCTCGGAGTTGTCCTGGACAATCAACTATCCCGCGCAGCCAACATTGCCGCAACAACCCGAGCCTGCAGAATTGCCCTCTTCAATATTAGAAGGATAAAGCCGTTCCTCACAGATGCAGCTACATAGCTCCTAGTCCAAGCTGTAGTAATCTCATGTCTAGACTACTACAACTCTCTACTCGCCGGATTACCAGTCTCTGCTACCAGACCCCTACAATGAATCCAAAATGCAGCAGCCCATCTAGTATTCAACCAACCAAAGTTCTCCCATGTAACCCCCCTCCCCCGAGACCTTCACTGGCTCCCCATCTCAGCCTGCATCCGATTCAAGACATTAGTGTTGGCCTACAAGGCAGCAAAAGGAACTGCCCCGCTCTACCGCCAAGCAATGGTAAGATTCCAAGCCCCAGCCAATGCTCTTCGATCTACTACTTCGGCTGGCAGGTTGGAACCTCCGTCGCTACGAGCCGCACATAAGAGTCGCGCTGCCCAGTCCAGAATCTTCTCTGTCCTGGCGCCGCAATGGTGGAATGAGCTTCCTGCAGCGGTCAGAACAGCAGAGTCACTACCGAGCTTCCGCAAGAGACTTAAAACCCACCTCTTCAAAATCCACCTCAGTTCCTCGGCCACCAATTTCTCTACCTCATAGCACCAATCCCACTAACAAAAATCCTCTAACAATCCTTGTTCTATCCTCCTTTCTACTGTTAGATCAGCTCTTAGAATATTAAGCACTTTGCCGGAATTTAGGCTGCTAGCAATGAATGACTAATGACTAAGCAATGAGTGAATAATAACGAGTGAGTGAGTGATAACATTCGAGTAATGTACGAAAAATGCAAAAGTGAAGTAACCTTACGACATGATGCTGTCCTTATTCTAGGAAAATGTTATTTGCAACGACCCTTTAGTGGGTCAAATAAAACATCTCAAGGGTGTGTGACACCACATTAAATACTTACTGATTCTGTGGTGGCTTGTGGCAGCTTGTGGTAAAGTAGCTTGTGGAAGCTTGTAGCAGCAAAGACTATTGCAATGGAACAGGCTACAGAGAACATTTGTGTTGTTGCAGAACCTGCCAAGTTTAGTATACATTATGTAAGGATAGACACACCTGTTTTTTTACCTGTTTTGCAGATAGCAATTCAATAGAGCTCTGTACAGATTCTGGTGAAATCAAAACAAGACAAAGTCAATGCAAACAGCCACCAGAGTCCATAAAGGCTACTCTAAATTATGCTTTTAAAATAAAGGGTTTATAGTTTGTGACCCATCAAACTAAGAACCCTTTGTGGTCATTTGACAACCGTTATTCCAGCTTCAGGTTGTTGAAAACGAAGGGTACGATGAATCTGTGTATAGGTGTGACTCATCCTTTTCTGAGAATCACCGGAGCTGAAATTATAAGCTGTTATGCATATCAATGAGAATTAAGCGAACAAACGCGATGAGCTGTCAGTGACACGAAAGCTGCAAGCACAATTTAGATTTGTACTTTTCACTGGATGTTGGTAGGGAGCAAACTCCTATTTTGCATACACCGTGAGTAACAGAAGTGTGTAATTTTAATATTCTTTCAGTGGTGTATTTAGTGAAACGTCCTCTAATGCGCCCAGAGTGCGGTGATGGCAGAGAGCAGCCATGGAGCAAAATCAAGGTTAATTAAGTAAACCTCACTGTGTCATTGCTCATCTCTTGTCCTTCTTTTGCTTCCTTTCCTCTCCTCTCCTCTCCTCGCCTCTCCATCTGACTTCAACTCCAGCCCAAGGCCACTCATATACTCGCTGATGTTTCCAATGACACCAGAACGACCATCATTAAAAAGCAGACAGCCTATAGCCTGTAGCACATTAATCCCATCAAAAGGAAACGACGTAACAACCTCTGTCTAATCCTTCATTAGCCTAGCTCCTCCCCTCATATTCTACCCCCACCAAGAGCAGTGCTAATTAGCTAGCCGCTAACGAGTAGCCGGAGGTAGCAATAGTTCATTTGAGCTGCTACGACTCATGGTAAAGTTCACTGCCATGCACATGCTGCATTGTACACATACATACTGTACATATACACACACCACACAGATGCAGATATGTGTGTGTCCGTGCCCGCACACTCAGACCTCAGGTCATCTGAAGAGTATTAAATGGTATAAGAGTCAGGAGTAAAAATCCGCACTCCTCTTTATATTTATTCACCTCATTAGAGAGAGTAATGACTAATTTCTTCCTCTAATTAAAACAGATTGATGTTTTGTTTTTCTTTATGAATTGTTACGGCCGTTGCTGTGCATGATTTGTTTCAATGTGTTCCTCTATTGTCTGTGTCAGTTTTTGAGTCCATGAACAATATTAAAAGGCAATTCTAATCTAAAATACATGTACTGTAAGCTATGCTGTTGATAAAGTGGAGATACAGAGACTATTTTTCAGGTACAAATTGTACATTTGTTATGTTTTTGCACATTAGTAACTAGTGAAACTCTTACGGTGACATCATTGTGAGATATTCTTGGCCTTGCCATAATGGCATTTGAGGTAGCACAGAAGAATGCTCAGCCCTCATCAAAAGTGATCTGCCGGCAACACAGTGGCAGCATGTTTTCTATTTTAATAAAAAAGTTTGGTAACACTTTATTTGAAGGGGTGTGCATAATACTGACATGACACCGTCATAACCATGACACGACACCTGTTATGAACATGAAGGAGTCTTTATGAAGGTTTATGACTGTTGTCATTAAGTGTCATTCTGTAAATTAATGTCAAGTTTAATGTCACATTGACGTTGGTTTTGACGTTTTGGCTGTCAAGACTATTATATACGTTTTACATTGTCAAATGCATTTATAGCAATGTCATGAATACTTTCCTTGACCTAAACTTCTAGGAAACGAGGAGGTAGCAACAGACACTTAAAAATAGCGGTAAGTACATATTCTTTTATAGAAACAATCTTAGAAACATGAAAAGCAAATGTAAAATTCTAACATTTTAATTAGGCCTATATACTCTTATACTATCTAAGGAAATATTTAAATCAACTGTCATGTGTGTATGTATTAATGAAATCTGGTTAATCGCATTGGTTAGTATATCAAAATCACTATAGGATTATTCGGTGTCTTTATACCAGTATAGATCTCTGGAACTTTCAGCTCGGACTCTCAGTCGGACCAGGCTCGGGCTCCGGGGACGAGGACTCTCAGGCGGACCAGGCTCGGGCTCCGGGGACAAGGACTCTCAGCCGGACCAGGCTCGGGCTCCGGGGACGAGGACTCTCAGCCGGACCAGGCTCGGTCTCCAGGGACGAGGACTCTCAGGCGGCTGCAATATAAGATCCATAACTATGTTTTCAGGGGTGAATAAAGACCTTATATAATAAACCATTATATTTTCATTACCTTTGAATCAGCCATTTCTATCTACATAACCGCGGGCACCCCCTCTATGGACGTCGCCCTGTTGCCTCGTCATGTTTCTACAGTAGCCCAAAGCGGACAAACGGCTCTACAGAGCGCGTTTAGTCACTACCTTGAAAGAGAAGCAGCAGAAAAAGAAACAGCAGAAGAAGAAGAAGTTGTACGTTTCTAACTACTAGGTAGTAGTATAAGTCCTCTCCTTTATTAGAAGTGGAATTTTGTACAAATGGAGGACCACAGCTATTATTTAGCACAAGAGCCGACAGAGGGTGACTCTACTGAAAAAGCGAAAGCATGATGAAGCCAGACAAATACGGGAGCGACGGAGGCAGAAATCACTGGTAAACATCGGTGTGGCTTTTCCCAGATGGAAGGCTCTAATGAGGGATACATGTTTTCAAAGCGAAGCCGAAGTTGCCAGTTTTCTGCTGGACAGGTAAGGTATTCCAACTTTAGCAATGCAAATGAAAACTGTTGTTTGATAATGTTAGCATTAGCTAGAAGCTAGCCAGAGACACAGAAAGAAGTGACTTTTCCCTTGTCAGTGGTTTAATGTGTTTAATGTAATTTATAATTTGTTAATATCTCTATATTAAAAAACCTCATTGCTTGAATTGTTACTCTCTGCTGTCTCAGACAACGACATCTTTTATCCTACGTCGGCTACCGTAGCTTCTCCTTCGTGTTTGCAAAGGGAGGGGTAGGCCGTGAGTGGCTGTTTGCAATTCGCAACCCTCACTACTAGATGTCACTAGAAATTACACATTGGACCTTTAAGGTGCAAATGTAACAAGGTCATTCTGCATTTCTTAGAAGCTCTGGACTTCGTTCTCATGCTACGCAAATGCAATGTGGAAATTCATCCAATGTATTCCAAGACAGCCTAGTCTCTTTCTCTCTTTCCTTGACCCCATAGACACACACACACACACAAACACACACACACACACAAGTACACACGCCCACAGAGAATCGAAGACAGGCTCCACCAAAAACAGGTTGGACTTGAACAGTGTACTGAATGCATCCATGTTTAAATTGATTTCCCAGCATTGACGAGAATGCTTTTTCAACTGTTGGAGAACACATCAATGGGTTGCAACCTGTGTTCGTGATGCATGTTTGTACATGTTTGTGTGTGTGTGTGTGTGTGTACATACACAAAACCCAATATGTATAAAGGGAATGATGGCAATTTGCCTTTATGAGTGACAGGTCGAGTGGCATTTCCATCAGAATTAACAAACAGCCATGGAAATGCAATTTGTCAAGAAATAATGTTGCATGGTTAGCAAGAAAAGCGGTACGAGGGCAGGTAAGACACTGGTTTAATGAAACACAAAGCCGAGGAACTATGTAAAAGAGTAGTCGTTTATTGAAGGGATACATGATTGAAAACCAAACCTGACTATGCTTGATCTCATAGGCTCTAGTTTTCGGACGGCGCAAGGCCTGCGGTAGCTCTAACGCTACAGGGCCCTGTAGCAAAGTACAGCATCAGTCACACACTGCGGGTTGCTTTACGGGCAGTCCGTGTCCAGTGTATTTACAGTTGTGGTCAAAAGTTTACACTTGTAAAGAACATACTGTTTAAGTTTGAGTTTCCAATAATTAATGGAGCACATAGTACTACTTTGTCACTAAAAACAGTCATACTGCAAAAATATACATACTGCAACTTCAACAATCAATTGTGGTGATGTAGAAAGTTGTATCAATCATATTTGCTTCGTGACATGACCTCTTTAACTTCTCATGAGGGATTATGATTGACACGGCAGTCGCCTCTCTCGATCTGTTCCCACTGCTGCCTTTTACTAAGGGAAACCGATGATCATTGCCCTTACCTGTTTCCAATACCCCAGACCCGTGAACCACACCTCCCCACACTCCCTCCTATACAGACAGTGCTAAACCACGGCCACAATCCCAATCTTACAATCTTTGTTACACAAACAGGGCCGCGCAGTTCGCAAATAATAACATTACAATGTAAAAGATTATTATTGTGCATATTTTATCCTGCTGGAATCCTGTTGTTTCCGTAGATGGTCTACACGTTCACTTCGCCCACGAGCAGATCAGTTTCTTCTGCAAATAAGCGTTCCTCCCAAATGCTTGGAAAACGCGCCAGCATAATAGCAATCCGCCAAGGTGCAAGCGCAATGGGAGATGACACTCTGATTGGTTTATTGCATGTTATGCCCAAAACACACCCATGAATAACTGAGACTACGTACAACCATTTTGAACCATGCTCCTGGCGCTCCGTCTATTTTTTCCGCCGTTAAACTATCAAAAGTGGATTTGAACACGCCCTGAATTAACTTGAACCATGCGCTTTAGACCGTAAAACAGTCAATGTGCATTATTACGTATGGAAAACAACATGGTGACAGGGATTTCAATATTTCAATTAACCTCATTCAACCTGAAAGGACGAACTGATTGCCTAGGCTAATTGATCCGTGATCACAACTACTTAAGCTGTGTTCATAGAATGCGCAGGTAAGACATCCATTACGAAATTGGCAGTTAGCAGAGAGCACGCTGCTGTTAAAGGGAAGGAGAGGAGCTTATTTGATTGGCCGCATGTCACGATCTGCGAAATTAGCAAAAAAAAGTATTGGCCACACCTTAGATCGACTTGCACCGTGAATTTGCACAGTATGCCTCCGCTTGCGTCTTGACCCGGAACCTACGGCCCATATACTGTGTTTCTAATATGTACATCTCATATGTGTTGATGAGTTCATCCTCCACTGACCGGCATGTGACATGATCACAGTGAATCAAACATGTCCTAAAACATCTTGGAAGACCTTTGGAAATGCATTACTATTTTTCCGATTCAATGTGCTATTAGATACTTTTATTTTAATCAAATTATATTAAGATTAATTAAGTGTTAAAACATGTTTCAGTGTATTTAAACAGGGCCGAATCATATATTTTTTCTTTCCAGTCAACTTGAGTATTCTGGCAGTGATGGTGAACTCAGCCTTTAACCTGCAGGTGTTAACAATGACACCAGACCGGTGCTACATGGGTCCACATGGAAGAACTGATAAATCTCTCCCTCTGTGTCTCCTGCCTCTCTTTCACCCTGCCTCTTCCTCTATAGCTTTCCCTCTGTCAAGCTGAACCAAGTTGATCTGTTCAATCACCCAGGAGCACTGAGGCAGGACCCTGTAAAAGGTGATTCACCCTATTGCAGCTTTTCATACACCATTTGTTACCCTTCTTTCATCCATCTTTCTCTCTGTGTTAGATTTCCCCTGGTCACTGATTGTCAACCAATAATCTCCCAGGGTAGGCTATATATAAAAAATGAAAACAGAAAACACACTCCCACATTTGTTTTCTAGAGTAAACACTTCTGTAATGCAACTGTCACTCAGACTAGTTTACTGTGGTTTGGTTTATGACAAACTTCTCACAACTTTTGTTATATTTGGAGATTTTTGACAGTTTGAAATGTCGATCACTGCTAACAGGCACAGTATGTCTGCTAGCTGGGCCTTGTTTGCGACAGCTATCACTTAATTGATGCCAATCCAGACACCGTCAGTTTGTAACTTGTAAATGTCTTTATTATATATGAACAGTTTGACGGCCCATGTATGGAAGAGCTGATTCTTGACAGGATTATCCTAGAAATAAAATCTGGTAATTAGGTTGCAGATCTACGCTTTGTTACCCAAATCTCTGCCTCAAACAGGACCAAACTGAGGTCTTGATTTGGGGGACAAAAAGAAATCAGTCTCATCTCCAAAATATGGTCAACAATTACCCTGTTTCCTATTTTTTTTGCCAGTGACCCGTGAAGGCTGCAGACTGAGTGATGTCTGATCACATTGTTTTGTGGCCCCTCATCTCCACTCAGTCGGAACCAAGAAATGTAGAGGAACCAGGCAATTATTTGTGATTTATCTACTTGGACACGTCCTGGCATACTGAGCTGGGCTCCACAGTCAAGTTGAGGTCTGTGTCCTCATTATCGATACTCTGGCTTACCTCAACCTTTGCTAAGACATCCAGTTTGGTCTGGGCGTCCGTTGCATGGCCGTTTTATGAGAAACAGGGTTTTCAATCATGCAAATGTCCTCATGGATGAGTAAGTCATTAAAGGAGGATAACTCTGTCCTCTATTCATACACAATACTGGGTATTGTACAGTGGTTACAGTGTGTGTGTGGGAGTGTGCGGGGTGTGAACGTTGTGTCTGTGTTATAAGTACAGAGAGAACCTACAGGATGTGTCTATGGCACCTCGACCAGGTTCCCCACCTATACTAAAAACATGTACGGCCCCTTTTGAGGCCGTACATGTTTTGGCCATATACTGTATATCTGCATGGCACAACGCTCTATACCATTCTCTGTCCCTTGCTATTAATCTAGTATAAACCAGGAGCTCACTGTAAATCCTAATCTCCTCTCCCTTCGCCATCCTCTGCAACCGGCATCTTCTCCCCCCCCCCCCCATCCTTACCCTATCGTGGGTACTCCACCCTTCCCCCACCCCTAAACACAACACATAGAGCATGTGTTATGTTCTTGTACACGGAGTGGCCCATTCAATTAATACCCAACTAGTCGCCCAGCCAGATACGCACACGTCTTAGTTTGGGTGTACGTGTGTGTGTGTGTGTGCGTGTGCGTGCGTGTGCGTGTGCGTGTGTCTGCGTGTGTGCATGTGCGTGTGTGTGTGTGTGCGCGTGTGCGTGCGTGTGTGTGTGCGTGTGTGTGTGCGCGCGTGTGCGTGTGTGTGTGTGTGTGTGTGTGTGTGACTGGGCGGATGGGGTGTGTAGCCGCGGCCAGTCACTGGAGCATGCGTGTCTAGTGGCTTCGACTGTGTCTCCCTGGTTGCAGCACCGTGGTCCTGATATGCCTCTTTGTTCCAGCTAAATCCTTGTTAGTCATGCCAGCCTGACACATGCACCAACGGATGCACACATGCACACGCGCAGACAGGCAGGGGGGGGTGCACACACACACACACGCGCGCGAACACGCATACATTGTACCAAAAAACTCTGTATCCTCTATTTGACAGCTCCAGATTTGTCAATATATTTGTCAATAGAGTTAAATCATTATTTATAGAACCAGATTAGAGAGAGTGATGGGTTAATCGACTTCTTTTTATTATTTACATAATGCTGTTCAGCTAAACCATTTCTGATCTGTTGAAAATGAAAATGAAAAAATTATTGTAATTGGAACAACAGCTTGGACACTTCAGACAAGAATGATTCACCTTCAGACGGTTCAAACCTCTTTGGGCTCCCTAATAATAAACTAATGTTTGGCTGTGCTGAGTCACTGAGGACTCTATATAAGGTGTTTTAAGAGACCCTGCAGCAAACAGCGCTCACAGCACTGCTTAAGCTCCTTGGTTCTGGAAAGCCAGCAGGGTGCTACACACACACACACACACACACACACAAACACACACACACATAATTGTTATATTTAATACTGGATTCTGAGTCACTCTGGTGGGGGCTGTTTGTGGATGCGAGGAATAGGTTTAGTGTGCGTTTGGGGGTTGATACAAGGTGTGAGAGTGTATCTGTGTGTGTGTGTGCTTCCCGGTGTGAGCCGCGGGTTTTGCGTTAATAAATATGCATGTCACATCTACTGTTTGTACTTAGGCAAAATAGATGGCATTGCTGGTGTGCAAAACATCTATCATTTCTGCCTCTGATTAATAGTTGTCCTGGGGATGGCTGTGGTGGAGAAAGGGGGGGGGGATGTAGAGGGAAGGAGGGAGATGGAGAGAATGGGAAAGAGAAAAGAAGGACGAGACAGAGAAGGGGCGAGAGGGGGTGAGAGAAATGGGTGAGCGGAGGGGAGAGAGAGTGAGAGAGAGAGAGAGAGATTTGGAGGAAGTGAGAGAGAGAGGAAGAGATAGGAAAGACAACAAGAGAAACGAATCAGCTCTGCCTTGGGGTCTAAAACACTAGCAGGTTCATCTATTCTTTTTAAACGACTGTAGTTGTTTGTTATTTATCTAATTCATTCTCTTTAATAGAATGTGCACTGTGTACTGTATGTGTTTCGTACGTTCCATACTGTTTACACTAATATTTTATGCTAGCATGCGCAGGGTTTTTCAGAAAATGTCAATAACGACCGGTTCAGAAGGATTATTCCTTTTTCTTTCGGTTAAACTATTAATCAATACATTGGCTTTGGTGTGGACCAGTCTTTTGAATTCAGGGGTGTAAGTGCACTGTACTCACTTGTCAGTCAAACCTGGATTGTCACCATTGTCGCTCGACGTGTTTGCCATGAAATTCTTAAAACAGAAATATGATACCTTTATCAGTGGAAGGTCAGCCTTCACGAGATTCCTTCTAACATTGTGTTTGTGTGTTTGCGTGTGCCTGTATGTGTGTGTGCGTGCGTGCATCCGTATGTGTGTGTGTGTGTGTGTCAGACAGCAAGAGCGATGCTGGTTTGAAAGAGCGCCATCTGGTCTGGTGTTGAGACAGTTAAAGACAAACAAAGGGCACAATGCAAATAATGTAAATAGCCTTCTTCTTGGCTGTCTCCATGACACAAGTCACCATTATGATTTGCCGTGTGTCTGTGTGTGTGTGCGCGCGTGCGTGCGTTTGTGCGTGTGAATTATGGGTGTATGCTAATAGGAAGCCACATGGATATGTAGGTCACGTCAACCTATTTTCCACCGGGCCTACACCCCCTTACATGTAACACCCACACACACACATGCGCTCAAGCCTGCGTGCACTGTACTGTACATGTCAAACACACATGTACACACACGCACACACATGTACACGCATACAAGTACAGTCATAGCAAAACGCAAAATCTCTTCTCATTTCTTTAAACACGTTTTTAGCATGAGACTTTCAGTCGGTGGTTTTAAACTGTATGTTGGGACCCCCCGATGGGCAGCAGGGTTGATGTTGGGGGAGAGGGTTCGCAATATTATTTCAAAAAAATATAAACATTTAAAAAATTTAATTTGAATGTTTTTTAGTTTTATGAAATATCCACACATTTATCATTTGTGTTTATGGTAGTTTATATATTTTATATATGTTTTTCATAGCTTTTTGAGCACTGACCCAGAAAGCAATGTACATAATCATTGCTCAGACAGTTTTAAAAGCACTAGTAGAGAGAGAGAGAGAGAGAGAGAGAGGATGCTATCTTTCATATAGAAATACACACACACACACACCAAGTTGCTTACAGCCCTGGTGAGCTTCTTGCAGAGCCACAAACTCAGTGAGGAACCCTATGAGGTCTGCAGGCGTCCCATGGTTTTGGCTCAGCTTTGATTCTTCTCCCCCCAGTGGTGCGCTCCGAGGAAGGCAAACGCCTCCCTCTGCCATCTCCACTGCCTTTACTTTTAGACTAGTACAGTTTTACAGTGCATCTTAAAGCAGGAGCCAGGTTCATGCGAGAGACAGGCTCACGTGGGCTTAACGAAATATTTAAGTCTGAGAGGAGAGAAAGCAGAAGGGAACCAAACTGTCTCTCCATCCCACCATCCTGACAACACAACTAGAGCCTGCCAGGGCTCTAGTTTTTTTTTTTAAAGCTATTTTAGGAGCTTTAAAAAAAATAAAAAGAGAAACTCGTCTCTCTGTCTCTCTCCGTCTCTCTCCGTCTCTCTCTCTCTCTTGCTCCTTCCCACCAGCTCTCTCCGCCAGTCTGTTGTGTAGGTGTTAAGAACATTAACAACGGCTGTTTACTTTCTGCCGTATTATTCATATCACCGAGACCTCCCCCTCCTGGCCTCAGCCCCCATTACATGGTCTCCCACCCCGTCGCCCACCTCCACCCTCACAGGATCACTGTGCAGTCTGTTCCTCCTCCCTTCGGCTCTCATGTAAGCCACTGTCCCCTCCCTGACCCTGCAGTTTGCATTGTACACAGTTTTAGTCGATGTACGAGCAGCTGACAAGTCCCCTGGAACAAAGTGCAGCTGACAACAAATTAGACTCACTCCGTTTCCCCAGTCCCTGTCGCAAGTTGAAACCACTATCTGATAGTTTGGTGCCCTTGTGACATTTTAATTCTCAGGGACGAGACAAGGTTGCATCTCACTAACATGATCAAGGAAACATGGCAAAATGTGTATTAAATGACAATAATAACAACAAGAGATAATGAGAAATGAGAAAGTGTTTCATATTGGCATTTCCAAAAGCAAACAGAATGGCTATAAACGCCGAAGAGAGACATCAGGAAATGCACAGATTAGTGTAGGGGATCACTGCAGCAGTGTATAATGGTGGCACTTCATAACAGCACCAGTGCTTTCTCCGGGGCACAGAGGGGCAGACAGCAGTCTATCCCTGTGGCTCCCTGGTGTGACAACCCCCATTACCCGTCTGCTTAAACCCCCCCCCCCCATCACACGCACACACACAATCCCACGCACGCACACACACAATCCCACGCACGCACGCACACAATCCCACGCACGCACACGCACATGCGCACGCACGCACATGCGCTCAGCCCTTGGGGCAGTGGGAGGTCACGGTGTTCTGTGCTAGCTGGCAGTAGCGCACAAGGGGCGCGTGGGGGACGGGCGCAGAACGCGCGCACGCGTGCCGGCGGGCTGGCTCGTGTTTTGGAACAGAGATGTGAATAAAAAAAATGTGACAGAGGGGGGAGGCGGGGGAGGCCGGGGAGGATGGCATCAGAGAGAGCTGGGAGTGAGGGGAGGCCGAAGGAGGTGAAGAGAAGGGGGAAGAGGAAGAGGAGAGCAGGCAAGACAGAGACAAGAGAGAGAGAGAGGATGAGAGAGAGAGAGAGAGAGGATGAGAGAGAGAGAGAGAGAAAGAGCACGAGAGAGAGAGAGAGAGGATGAGAGAGCGAGCACGAGAGAGAGAGAGAGGGAAAGAGCACGAGAGAGAGAGAGAGACAGAGGATGAGAGAGAGAGAGAGAGAGAGAGAATGAGAGAGAGCACGAGAGAGAGAGGAAGAGAGAGCAGAATGGAATGAGAGGAGAAGATAGAATAGGAGAGTGAGCGAGCGCTGAGGGGAGCAGGGGGGGGAGTGGGGGAGAGGGAGTCTGTGTCGAGAGAAGGAGACTTGGCACTGTTTTTGAGTTTTTCCTGTGCTGCTGCTGGCTGGTCGAGACAACCAACACTGCAGTGTCACCGCGGCGCGCGCGCATGGCATGCGCCGCTTATCTTAGCTGTGACGGTGGCTCGCCATGCCCCTCCAAGCCCGGCTTAGGGGGGATCAGGGCACCGCAAAGCCCGTTAAAGGAACAGCTCGCTGCCACTCGCTCGCCACAGAGCCGACCTCGAACTGCGGCCTCGCCTCTACCTTCGCCGCCTTCTGAGGATGGCTGGTGATGGAGGGATGATGGAGGGCAGGGTGGAGTGTAAAGAGGGAGGGGCGGTACCCTGGACCTGGGTCTGCTTGTTCGGTGGTTTCCGTCTAAAATGAGGCAGGAAGCCACACTGGGGAAAGTGCAAAGACATTCCCTCGTTACGGTTGTCACAAAGCACTGTAGATCCATATACATGTAGATCTACCAGTGGCTGGGGTACCAGGTTAGCTCACTGGGGATTCTACAGGACTATAAGGATCTATAGAGATCAATTACTTCAATACAACTACTGCAACTTCTACAACCAATACTATTTTCACAATATAAACCTCTCTCTCTCACTCTATCTCTCTCTCTCCCCTTGACCTTGGCCTTTTGTTCTATCTCTCCTTCCTGATCTGTGGAGTGAGTGTCAGCCACTGAATTTGGCAATCCACACTCATTCCCCCAGAGAGGTGAGGCACCCATAGCACATAAAATGTGTGTGTGTGTGTGTGTGTGTGTGTGTGCCCGTGGTGTTTGTGTGCCTCCATTGGTATGCATGCGTGGGAATGCTTTTGTGTGCAAGATTGTACGAGGCGCGTGTGAGCGCAAGCCTTCTTTCGCCGCAGTCAAATGATCACTAGTAAGTGTGTGTGTGCGTGCGCGTGTGTGTGCGCGCGTGTGCATATTTGAATGTGTATGGTGTGTGCCTGCACTTCCCACAGAAAGAAAACACACAAGAACATAATCACCACGCCGTCCACCTCCCTCTCTCTCTCTCTCTCTCTCTCCCACTCTTGTTCTCTATCTCTCTATATCTCAGTATCTCTCTCTCTCTCTGTCTTTCTCTCCCTCTCTCTGCCACTGCAGCTCTCCCCAGCCCGCCCTTCCGTTCCCTCTCTCCTTCTTCACTTCACTTAAAGGTACAGTGACACCGCAAGCCAAACGAGAAGAAGCGTAAAAGAGTTAAAAGCTGGAGGAGAGTACCCAGTTAAAGTTACAGTAACTCACACACTGGACCTACAGTGTGTAGGTCCAGTGTACCTATCTGCCTTACCTATATCTTACCTATGAACAAACTGAAAATATACAGCTACTACTAAATGTACTGTGTCCCTCATTGTGTTATAATAGCTCTCTGTTTATGTCTGAAACCTATGTCTGTAGCGGGAGGGATAGAGTAGATTTGCTCTCTTGAGTTTCAAATAAAAAAACAATGTTTTTGTGATGCCTGTTTCAACCAAATAGGACAATTCTGGACATAAATAAAGGAGTGCACCTTTATTGACGCTACCCTGTTTACATGGGTCAAAGCACTACTACTGTATGGTGCCTCGGAGTAAATAAAAGATCTTAAGAAGCATGCATCGGGAACTCATCCATGATGGCTTTTGTGTTCTCACGTACAGTTTATCTAGCTATATCTTCAAACTTTTCAGTGGTTTCAAGCATTTATAAGGAGGAAATTAGTATTACCATTATTATAAATTTCACGTCTCGCGGGGAAGGTGAAGAGGCCAAAACGTTCACATATCCCATAATTATGGAAGCATTGGAGAGTGTGGATTCTCCCTTGATCACAGAGGGGGTGTCAGATGGATCGAGAGGAGAGTCGAGTCTCTGGGTGGGTATGTGGGCGTTTGGAAATGGCACAGACGAACTTGGTGACCAAGTGGAATATGATTCAAATCAAAGCAGACAAGCAGACAGAACAGCTGGTGGAAGCATACAGTGCATACAGTACATACATACAGTAAACTGTATAAAGACAAAGAGACAGAGGGAATAGTAGATAGACAGACAGGTTCCCATATGTGGGATTAATAGACAAGACATAAGCAAGAGCTGGTAGCTTCTTGTAGCAGAGTCTTTCTGTAGCAGTACCTGCATGCAGTCATTTTTAATTTCTCACCAATCAGTACTTTCTACAGTCTTTGCTGTTATTGTAATTAAAATGTACACAGCCAGCACTGAGCCGTATTCAAACAAATGCAATAAAATCTGAAGTAGAGGGGATATTGAGACCTTGATTTTGACTCAGCAATGCAGAATGACAGTCAAAGGTTAATGCTGCCACGGGCCGGGTTGTATTACCATTTGGCTGGATGACTTATTGATTGATTTCTCCGTCCAGTTATGATCTTGTGTAAACTAACATGTGAGACGGGGTTGTAGATCTGTGATGGTGCTGCATGCACACATTTCTCTAGATCTTTCTCTCTCTCTCTCTCTCTCACACACACACACACACACACACACACACACACACACACACACACACACACACACACA
>JAODLI010017705.1:0-23089 GCA_027575585.1 Percopsis omiscomaycus
ATATCAGAATCAGAAAAAGTTTTATTGCCAAATATGTTTTTTTTTTTTACACATACAAGGAATTTTTTTTGGTGTTGGTGCATGTCAAACATTCTCTAAATATATGAAAGATAAGAAAATTAAGTATTAAAAATATAAACAATATAAATATATATATACACAGTGTGTGTGTGTGTGTATATGTGTATATATATATATATGTATGTGTGTGTGTATATACACATATATATATATACACACACTATATAATAGAATGTGTTGTACCTTTTATAATATTAGTTTGGTGTTACAGATTTTGTAGAGTGGTAATTTTAAAATACTATCCCTGGTTTAACTGCAATTCCTATTTGGAACAGTTTGAGGACTTCACATTGCAACTTGGTGTAAGCAGTTCCTTTTCAAGTGGGAAGGAATACATACAAATACATTTGTTATTTTACCTTTGTGGAGATCAAAAGCACTTACATTTTTTCCCACAGAAAGGTGAATATCAAATGGATATTCTTCCAGCGATGGTTCAAATGTGTTATGCAAAATTGTGGTTTTTGCATATGTTTGAGAGACAAGAACACTCAGAGCGCTATTTTACTTCAGGTTACATTTTAATGAGCAAATATCAAAAGGTCCTTCTTCTATAACAGCTACCTTGTTGTTTTTGTAAATCTGTTCTTGTCATATTTATCACTCAACTTTGTCAACTCTACAGCAATGTGACCTAGTTTATGCATGGGAACCTTACCGGCGCTGGAGATAGATTCTGAATAAGAATTTGACAAACATTTTTTCCTGGCTTCTGACTGGGAATTTAAACGTAGCCCTTTATCCATATAGTAGTAACTAGTCATCTCTGTTAAATATGGATCTGGAGCAAACAGAGCAAGGTAATGTACACAAAGAAGAATCTAATACCGTACCTGCAATTGAGATTTAAAAATAAGTTTTACAATGAAATTTATGTTTTAGTTTCAATAGTGAGAATCTGAACCTCACATACGTCACATAACTCCGTTCCGCGCTCCAGTTCTAGCTTTATGTTTGACCCTTTATTAACCGGAAGCAGGAAGTATCTGGCGGAGGATTAGTGACGTATTAGAGCCTCAGAGCAACAACCTGTTTTTGTCTTGTCAGGATTTATATCATATTTAATCAACATGTTAAAGGCGGTTATATTAATCGGAGGACCGCAGAAAGGTGAGGCTAACACACGTATTTGTGTTCACGCTTAATCTCAGTGCCGTTTTTGTCGAGTCCTGAACAGAGCTAAATGTAGCTGTCAGTATGATGTCAGACCTCAGATGAGCTTGTTGATGTCAGTGACGTGGCATAATGAGACAATAAACGACAACAATATTGATTTTTATAACCTGACCTTCATAAATTGACAAGCATGAAAATCTTTAATAGACTAGAACACTAATAACTGACAATCTTACTTTTACAGTTAAAATGCTTTAATAAAATCTCCTTGGAATAGAATATAAGCACAATGCAACTAATGTCAATGCGTTGTTTTTCAGGCACAAGGTTTAGGCCGCTTTCGTTTGAAGTACCCAAACCCTTATTTCCAGTAGCTGGAGTGCCGATGCTACAGCACCACATTGAAGCATGTGCCAAGGTGAATGTCACTATCCTCACTCTTTAATCAGCCTAGCTAATCCATATTAACACCCTTTTTTTACAGACGTCTCTGTTATGCTAATAATCAATACATTTCTATATGGGTCTGACACATTTTGACCGTTGTTTTTTATTTTTTATTTCCCTTCACCCCTGATTTAGATATGTGATCTACCGTCTCTGTGTGTTTCCAGGTGCCAAATATGAAGGAGATCTTGCTGATTGGCTTTTATCAGCCAAATGAAGAACTGAGTAGATTCATGTTGAATGCGCAGCAGGAATTCAAGATCTCTATTAGGTAACAGACCTGAGAACATATTTTATTGGGAATTGCATGTTTTGAATTGATGCATTAAAATGTAAATTTAATTATTGAAATTAACTTTTTACTTATTTATCTTTGAAAATTATAACATTTTCATAATCTTTTTTTCATCTTTCTGGCTCGTTAATAGTTTTTTTTTTTTTTTTTTTTTAACCATTTTTATTTTGCAGGCTGGTTCTGTGGTCACAGGTTATCAGACTTTGTGTCTGAGGACTCATCACTCAATGCATTTTTGGGGGTTCTGGGGGGTCGAAAAGAATAACGCTAGGCTTGTTGATGTGGTGGCGTGCAGGATGGTCTAGCGGTCTGGGTGCTTGACTCCCAGCCAGATGGTCGTGGGTTTGAGCCGCCTTGGAGATGGCCTACCTGTAAGCATCCTTGAGCAAGATGCCTAACCCCTACCTGCTCCTTCTAAGAAGCGTCTGCTAAATTACCCAATTGTAATGGCTTATTATTACACATTCTTACCGGTTCTGTGCTAGTAATGTTGTTTTTTGCCTCACAGGTATTTGCAGGAGTATGCAGCCCTGGGCACCGGAGGAGGCATCTATCACTTCAGAGACCAGATTCTGTCCGGGAGCCCCGAGGCGTTCTTTGTTCTGAACGCCGACGTCTGCTCAGAGTTCCCACTGCCGGAGATGCTCAACTTCCAGCAGGAACACGGAGAACCAGGCAGCTTTGTTATCCTAGGAACTACGGTGAGGGACATGTTTGGCTGTTTCCTTTTTTTAAATGTTTTTTTTACATGAAAACTGTAGAGCTGACAAAATCAAATATCACACTATTTCTGACCAAATACCTTGATATGTTGACAATATTTAGCTATTTAGCATTCGCTGCAGAAAGGAACATTTGAGAAATGATTCCTACTAATGTGGAGGTTCAGAAAATATAAAGTAATGCTGACAACATTTATGCTATATGATATTTAATCTCATATTCCAATTAGGTAATTTAGCAAATGGTTTTATCCAAAGCCGCATAAAGTTGTAGAAGATGGATATTTTTGTTAGTTCAAGTGGTAATGTGTAATTTATGGCCAAAAGGGGTTGTAATGAGCAATAATGGGTCTGTGAAAAATCTCAATAAACCTGCATATTCCTTGAATACTTACATACTTTTTTCCATGTTAGGCAAACAGAACGCAGTCTCTGAATTATGGATGTATTGTTGAAAACCAGGAAACAAATGAGGTATTGGCACCACTCTGGTCTTCATACAAATGGACACAGTTGTTTCCATGTTCCTTTTCCTACGACTGACAGAACATCTTCCTCCTCCTCACAGGTCCTACATTACGTGGAAAAGCCGGGAACGTTTGTCAGTGACATCATCAACTGTGGTATTTACCTGTTCACGCCGGATATCTTCCAGCACATTGGAGCAGTCTTCCAGAAGAACCAGCAGGACATGTTGTTGTGAGTGGTCGAGCTGGGTTCCCCCCCCCTCCACATAAATACCATCAGCTCCTTCCCTCTGTTTCTCTTCATTTGTTTTCTTCATTTCCTTTCTCTTCCCTGCCATGTTTTCTGTTTCCTGCCTCTCCCCAATCCACCACCAGGTATCCATACGATGGGTAAGTTGGGGTTCCCCAGCCCTGTGTGGTAGTGACGTAGTGCTACAGTAGTAGTTTATAACTGCCAGTGTTTTTAGAACATCTCACTGTGGTACATGTGATGACACGACTAGAGAGCGGTCACAAGTCGTGCATTAAATAATATCGATAAGCAATAAATGCAACGAGATACGTTGTTCTACGTAATATCTCACTGGGAGTATTTTTCCTTTCCGACCACAATCCCTTCTATTAAAAAAAAAAAAAAAACATTCAATTCTGAAGCCTAACAATTCTATATTAATACTCTGTTTCATCATTTTTTAACACTTTTTTTCATCTCTGGGCTCTCACATCACACTAGCAGGGCTATATGGTACAAGAGACGGTCATTAATATGATACATCTGAGTATCTGCTATCAATGATGCCAATCCATTTCTTGTTAAGGAGTTTAATCAGATTTCTTTAGTTTGATTATTGTCCTTTTTAAAAGAAATGCATAAATAAAGCAATTGGTTATTCACAGCTAGATAGCTAGACGTTAGAACATTTTTAATCGTAGGATTTCAGAGACTTGTAAATCAGGCCTGGACTCGAGAGAGTAACTGTCATGTTGACTTTAAACGGCCAACAGGCTAAACTGTCAAAGCTGGTTCCTTCTAGAGAGGAGCCCACCAACGGCTGGCACAGAGCAGAGGCTATCCGCCTGGAACAGGACATCTTCACGGGCCTGGCAGGACACGGCAAGCTCTACGTCTACAAAACACTCAGCTTCTGGAGCCAGATCAAATCTGCAGGGTGAGTGGCTGGTTCCAGTGGCGTCACCCTGAACAGTTTTTTTTCTTTAGCCCCGAATAATTCTCCACTTTGAGCCGCTTGTCATTACCTAACTGAACGTCAGTAAATTAACGTCATTACATTCTCCCTCAGTTGCACTGCTTCCTGTGCAGCTCAAATAAATTAGAAGAATCTACCCGGGTATGGAGCTTAATCGGGGCCAATAGTTTTGGAATTGAAAAACAAAATGGCGCCCGCTCTACCAGGACAACCTGCAATTCACATAGTCCCTCATTGAACTTAAGTATCAATGACATTAACTACACTTACTTACCAGTTATCTGTGTGGTGTGATGAGCTGTGTGTGTTTGACGAGTACGTGTAGTTATTTTAATTGATACTAAAGTTGAAAGGCTATATAAACGTGGACAACCATTACAGGGCCAGTTGTAGAACCCTCTGACAGAGTGGGAAGGCAGATATGTCAGTTGGGCAACTAAAAACAAACAAACATTCTTTTACAGTAGTTTGTGGAACAATAGAAACAGCGCTATATATCCACCCCTTTCCCAGAGTTCTTTGTGTTCAGTTTGTGTTTTGTCTTGCATTTAACTTCCATATTTAAGTATCCATATTTAATGTTGGCCTTACTAGTTACAGTAAGCGGTACAGTAGGCGTATTGTTGTTTTTACAGTAATTGTGTAATTGTTAAGACACCATTGCCCGCCTTGAATGACGTTTTTATTCCGTCTTTTTTAAGTTGCTCGCCACAATACAGTACATTATTGTTAGTTTGAGGTGGGTGGGGTTGCTGCCTCCGCTGCCTCCGCTGCCTCCGCTTCCCTCCGTGAAGCCAGTTGGAGCAGCGCCTGCATCTGGGCGGCCGACGGCTGGTGGAGAGCCTCCCGCGGCTGACTCTGCATTGTTGGTTGGGCATGTGTTCGCGTCCCTCTTCAGGAGCCAAATGTAGTATAATAATACATTTATTTATATAATACAGTTATTTTTTTATAGCGCTTTTCTAAACACTCTAAAGACGCTTTACAGCTTTAGATACAAACAGACAAAACAAAACAAAACGGTCTAAACAGACAAGGTACGTAGACAAGACTAATGTAGTATAATAACCAGTCCAAATCTGTGCACACGTAACTATATTTACAACATACTTTGAATGTGCTACCCACCTACGCGAGCGTGATGGGGCTGTGACTTTGCTATTAGGCTATATACTAATCTTCACTAAATGAATTGAATTACCATTACCCATGCAAAGCAGTATACATTAAAATAAATGGCCATATCCATCGTAGGAATCTATCCAACTCTTCTTCTTCTTCTGCAACTCTGCCAACACTTTCACGAGACAGGCCGCAATGCATGATGGTCGATGTAGGGTACGGCTTCTTTACACTACATTTTGATGTGCCTTGTGACGAATTTGTAGTGCAGTGTATATAGTGAATGAAATGTACACTTGAGAATTCGAACACCACTAGAAAATGGCTTATCCACCATGGTTGCTCTCTGTCTCGCTCTTTCGATTTCCGCGATGTTGTATATAAAGTGGATATCTGTTATACTGTAGCTATGAAGGCTAGATTGAAAACCACTGGTGTAGTAAAGTCATGTTTAAAGCAGCTTCCCTGATGCCGTCAGCAGTGTAATGCATTTAGGCCAAGAATCTAATAAAACAAGCAGGGAGGATGAAGGCTAAACGCTCCTTGACCCAGCATGGTGTGGCTGTTTCTGACACTGTGTGGCCGTGCTGTGAGCAGGGATAGCCATGATGCGCTGGTAGCCTTACTGGCCCGTAGCCTGTGAGCTCCTGTGCTCCTCCCTTTCTCAGGTCTGCGATTTACGCCAGTCGGCTGTACCTGACCCGATACCATACGACGCACCCCGAGAGGCTGGCCTCAAACAGGGAGGGAGGACCCAAAATAATTGGTATTGTCTTCTCACCTTCCATAAGTTGTTTCTATCTGTTGTTGTCGACAGATCAACTAAACTTCTACCTTCCCCCCCCCCCTTAGGTAACGTCTATATTCATCCCACAGCCAACATCGACCCCACCGCTGTGGTAAGGGCCCCTTGCTTTTATAAAAGCCCTAACACCCCCTACATATATACAGGTATAACACCCAGTCTCGTCTCTCTCTAGTTGGGCCCCAATGTGTCCATCGGCACGGGGGTGACCATCGGTGCCGGGGTCAGAGTCCGAGAATCCATCATCCTCCATGGGGCCACTCTGCAGGTGAACCCCTCCTGATAGAGAGGACACACTTTAACCAGGCGGGGAGAGAGAGATGTTATTTTTGATTACTTCAATTTATGAAATAGACCATGAACTCACAATCAGATGGGCTCATAACAAGAATAAAGGGCCCCCTGTTATTGCTTCTTTCCCCATAAGAGGCAATAACAATCAGCGCTTAAATGTGCAACAGCGCCCCCAGAATTAGATGGTCACAAATGTTGGTGTTACAGCGGCAGCGGAGGTAGTCACGGAGACGGAACGATGTCTGTGTAATGGAGACAGCCAGAGGAGATTTGGTTTAGATGAAGCTTGTCACCGGAGTGATGTTTCCACAAGCACGGTATTATTTAATAAAGGAAGGTTATATTAGCAGATGTTATACTAGCTGTAAGGCAGCTACTATGGGGTAGGCCTGTCAACACAATGTTTTCAGAAACTAACTGTCATTGTTTTTCATATCAAAAGACCTAGAGTTTATTATTATCTCTATAAAATTGTATGATTTCCACTTCCTCAAGTACCCCCTTTAGCTACTCCATATTCCCTCTAGGGGTAGTAGTTCCCCCCCCCGTTTGTGCAACACTGGTCTATTAGTGAAAGAGGTGAAATATTGACTACTGCTGCTAACTGGGCCCATGGATCAGCTGTTAGCGGAGCTCGAATTGGGGCGTGACCGCATCCTTGACCAGTGCCTCTCAGCTGTGCTATATAAAAGCCACCAGTAGAGGTTCCTGGCACCTCTCGACACCGCGAGGTTTATGCTTAATGTTGCTATGGTAACGTATTGCTCTTCCCCGTCTCATCTCGGGCCGCCCTCTGACCCCGCCAAGGATCACAGCTGCGTTTTGAACTGCATTGTGGGATGGGACAGCACCGTTGGCAAATGGGCGCGAGTGGAAGGCACGCCCAGTGACCCCAACCCCAACGACCCATACGCCAAGATTGACAGCGAGACCCTCTTCAGAGACGGGAAGCTCACGCCGTCCATCACCATCCTCGGTACGCATGGTCCCATCAGAGAGGGGGTTTAATCTCATATGGACTGCCGAGCTTAGACTAATGGGAATAGCTCTTATTTTTAGTTCTGAGTACCTGTGTAATATTTAAACGGTCCATACCTTCCCTTTTGTGTCCCCAGGTTGCAATGTTAGCATCCCCTCCGAGGTGATTATTCTCAACTCCATTGTGCTCCCGCATAAAGACCTCAACCGCGGCTTCAAGAACCAAATCATCCTTTAGCTCATCTTCTGCCCGCCCCGTCCACTTACCAAGGACGGGACGAGTTCCTGCTGTATGTAAGACGTCAACACGGAGAAGATGGGACCTTTTTTTTTTATTGAGCGGTTCTGAAGGATTTTTTATAATATTGGGGCTGAATCCTTTATGCATCGTCAAGTGCCGGCAACGCTGGGAGTATTTGGCGAGGCCAGTAGAGCAGCGATTCACCTTGAAAAGTTATAGCTACAACTTTATATTGTAATATTGCCAGACATCGTTCAGTGATTGCCAACTCCCGTATGGTGCATTTGATGGGACAGAATGTGGTTTAATGTGCTTATAGACGGCTATGCAAATGTTACTTAAGGGTACCCATCATGTTCGTTAAGACGAGTAGCATTTTTGTGGAAATAAAAACAAACCCTTTAGTTACCAACTGTGAATTGAAAATGGTAATTGTGTGGGATTTTGATTAAAGCTTTTCCGCATTATAATTGTCTCAAACAGCGAAACCCAACAACATAATCAAAAGAACTTAGAATTTCAATGACAATCAAGCAACGTTGCCTCTTTTAAATGTAGGCTCAGCAGGGGGCTGCAGTGTTAGCCTGAAACAAGGATCTAGATTAGGGACCATGATTACACCAGAAGTTCCAGCAATCACAGGAGGGGTTTTGCGATTATTGTACTGAAGATACAAGGTGAAATGACTTGGCCATAGAGTGTTTAGTCTGATGTATCAAAAGATATTTACTCAGGGTCTCAGTATCTATCAAGAAGAAATCTGCAGCACAATTTTGGGAGGGGGTGGGAAAAAATAAATAAATAAATAAACTTCCATTTATGATGAGTTTATTTCAGGTTTCAACATTTTTGCTTATACTTTTCATTGTTCAGTAAAGTTCTTAAAAAGTGCTTTATCCAAATCTAAACAGCTTTCTTTACTGTGGATTATCCACTTCAATCCAAAAAATAAGCTTACTGGAGCTAGGCACACAATATTTATTCATACACAGACTGTTTACTTGATTTATGCTTTTTACACCTTAATACCATTATTCTCCATTTTACTAAACAACAAAACAATAGAATTCAACTGGGAGATGTGAAGAATTTCCTTCCTTGGTCTGCTTTAGTCTTGCCGCTGAGGGTCGACAAAATAAGTTATTTTAATACCGATGAGCGTAATTGAATGGTTTGTGCAACAGTACGTTTTATTTTTACCTCTTTGTGAAAGCATTGTAACTTGCTCAAATTAAATGTTTCATAGCCTGCCAATTCAATTAATGTCATTGGAAAGGCTTGACAACAGCAAAAGCATACTGCACATGTGCGATGGTGCCCTTACGTGTTGAAGGCGTTTCCCAGGTTCCTTATGCGGCCCCTCAGAGAGCCCCTGCTGGGGGCTTTGTGGTATGCGCTCAGCTCCGGCGAGGTCAGCGGCTTGAAGAGACGAGCTACGGAAATCACAGGTGACGCTTTAAAATATACTATCTGCTTGACGACACTCTACACTCAGAGGGACCTTAGATGACCTTCTTCATGGAAAGGAAACCCCCGTCAAGATTGTGAAGTGTTCTCGCCAAGGCCAAGAGGTACTAGCCCTCGGCTAAACCACGTCTCAGTAACCTAATCTTGTGTTTTCTTGTGCATGCACCTTGGCCATCATTCTGTTTTTTCTGGTGGTTGGCTTTGTCTCCAAAGGCCAGGCCTTGACTGTTCTCCAGCAAGCCCTTCCAGTACTCGGCTGGGAACGACAGCATCCGGCAGACCACCTGAAACACAATAATAAATCAAGGAAGGTAGTAAAATCTACGCACTATTCTAACTAAACGTATTAAATTCCTTTTCGTAGCTGTAGTGTATTGGAAAGAGAACATAACTAACCTGGTCAAATAAAATAAACTACGAAATGTGATTTAGCAAATTATCTACAATATTTAAAAAAAAGTAAGGTACCTGTGCTATATATTTTAATGATGGTTTAAACACCAACACAGAAAAGACAAAAATGACCCTCTGCTGCTTAAATTCTATTTTTACCCAAGTTACACAATCCTGTTTTAATACACTGCCTCAACAGTTTCTTCAGTGAAGGTGGCAGTATGCAGCTGTTACTTTTTCAGTCCGTTGGGCAGAAAATTACTTTCGCTCCCCTGATTTGCCATATTTTAATATCAGCATCTTTTGTGGTGTGCTAGCCATTAGTAGGGGTTTGCTTTTATCAGCTGAGAGATGGTTTATTTGCCCGCTTGCCCAAACCTCAATGGACCCGCACGTTGAGATGATAACTCAAACATGACTTCATGTTTCACCCAGTTAATCTCAACATTTAGTTTATCGGTTATTGGTGACCGCCACACGTTTAGAGATGACAGCCCCGTTATCAAGTGTGCACAGATGCCCACCTTTAGCTGGGTGAGTGTGTCTCTCATTATGGTGTTGGACGGGGGGTCGGCAGACCCATGTCCAACTATGGTGGGTCCAAACACCCGGGCCAGGTTGTTCTTATCCATTTGACACAGAGGGCTCTTCATGACCCTGGCAAATAAAATAAAAAAAGAAGCATATAATAAACAGAATGCAGCCTGGACTATTTCTAGCTTTTCTAAAGGGGTAGTACGCATTACTAGTACTGGCCACTGGCGTGTTAGCATGTACATGCACACACTTCGTCCAACTGCAGTTTAATGTTTACACTACAGGACATTTCCATGACCCCAGGAGGGTTACAATGATATTAGAGCCTATGGACTTGCCTCCATGGATACATTAGTTTAAACCCAAGGTTCTTATGAGGGGAGGCCACACAAGCCATAAAGGGCTTACTTATGGAAGTGAAGCATGAGGAAAGCCAAGGTGTCTCTGTTAGCCCGTGGCAGTTCCCCTATAACCTGGTACATGATGGCTGTGCCGTTGTCTTCATCGGGGATCTCTGGTGCGAACAGAATAAACTCAGTTAGGGGTGTTCTCCGACGAAGGCTTGATGCTGGAACATGTTACGTTTTTAATAGCCAGATGTCTATTTTCCAGCATGTGGTGCCTCTCTCCAACGCCATGGCCAGCTGTTTTGGCCATCTACACCTCTTAGAAACAGTACCTAGTGCCGTTTTCTTCCCAACATAACCAGAACAATCACAAACACACACACGAAATGAAGCAACCATAAATACATGAGGTAAAAGTAAATTAATTCCTATTCCTCAGACACTTGTCCCAGTGTCCATTTTAGGCAACCATCTAAATATTACATTGAAATTGTATAGTGAATGTTTTATTTTGAGCCTGTTGTGGGGAGACCAAAAATAAATAAATAGGGAGGCCAAGTTACTACCTTTTAATCTGTGGTGCCTCAAATTGCTGTAACCTTCTGATCTCCGGAACGTGAAGACGGGAAGCAACTTCATCTATTTATCCTATTCACTGGTGTGCAGGAGAGAGGGTGCCTGCCTGGTTGTGTGCTCACCAATAAAAAGCTTAGGATCCTACACTTATAATACTATTACAATAAAGCTGCAATCACATAAAAAAGGACCAACTGTGGTTCTACGGATTGCCAAGGCTTGGGAAATTAAACAACTCTTTACTCTTATCGTTACATTGTTAATGAGGGCAGATTTAATGCCACGCCATAATAATATCAATAATACTACTAGTTGGATTGTTTACCTGCGGCCTGCATGAAACTTCTGTGGAGTCGGAAGGTAACCAGGGGTTCTTTGAGCTTCCTTAAGAAGTCCTTGAGGAGGCCACACACAACGTGGACTTCCACCACTCTGCTGAGCGGCAGCAATCCCTTTTCCTGGACGTACTTTTCCCGAAGCTCCTTCACAGATCGCTCGCTCCCGGGAATACGGTAAATTCCCGTCTAGGTAAAGGAAAAACAAACTGAGGTGAGCCAGGTGGTCAACCTTGGTGGTTCTCAGCCCTTGTAAACCATGTACCCCAAAGAGAAGCAGTTCAGAGCTCTCTACATATTGAAAAAAATCTTATCAGCTCATGACCACTCCCACCCTCCCACCCCCATGATGAAACTCACCTCTTCTAGGCCCCTTCTCTCTATTTCACTCACACACTGGACGATCAAGAGAGGGACTCTCGGAGGGTTCTTTGGAGCAAAGCTTTCCAAAGTATCCTGGGAACGAGAGACAGCAGTTACCCACTTCCTCTGCAATGGACGAATCAGCGATAACAATATACTTTATATTTATAGAGCACATTTGACAAACAGTTTACGAAGTGCTATGACAGTCAAAACAAAGCAGAACAGTCGCAATAGGCCAGTGACTAAAAAAAAATCTAATTAGAAAAGGATATGTGGAGAATGGAATATTGCAGTGATCAATAATAAATTGTAAAATAGATAAAAACGAATACATAAATAAGGTAAAACTGATAAATAAGCTAAATAAAAAAAGGATAAAGACAACATCACATAAAAGCAAGCCCATAAAAGCGTGTTTATGTGGGGAAGGATTTGACTGCGACACACAGTCAGTAGCTGTACCGCGTGTCCCTGTGAGCCTGGGGTGGTGGAGGGGGAGCAGCTGTCCACACACTTGGCCTTGCACTCAGGGTGAGCGACCGCTCGGCAGTCTCTGCACTTCACGGCCATCTTGCCGAACCGGATCCGCTTGCCGCACGGTGCGCACGTTTCCGGACGGATCATCTGGAAGAGCACGGTGGCGTTAGTGGCACGTTCTGGTCAACCAGGGATAGTTCTGGTCAACCAGGGATAGTTCTGGTCGCCAGACCCGATTTCGGCACGTGGCGGTTGGAACCAAGCTTTTCACACTGTCAACCAAATGTCAATCATGGTAAACGTCGGACTATGGTAAACGTTGGGCTATAGGACACCAAGGTGTTTATCGTTTAGGTTTCAGTATATAGTAGTATCACCAGAGGATTGTGTAGTTTGTGGAAGGGAGGGGGGGGGGGGGGGGGTCGTCTGTACCGTTTTGGACATGAAAACATGCTTCCGTGCTTTCTGCACTGTCGGGGTGTAAACCGTTCTGACGTTGACCTCAGCCACGCTCTGCTTGTCTGCTGCCACACTGGGCTCTGCCACGGCCTCGACAGAAGGCTCCCACATGGAGGTTTGGTCTGGCTGGGCAACACAGAAGCATTATCTCTGGAGACCAAACAGCACTTTTAAAAACGGAGGTCAAATGTAGGTCAAGTAGGCCATAGTCACGCTCCTTTCACTTATTCTCACCTCCAACAGACCCCAGCTGCTCTCGTGAGAATATCCTGGATGGCCTCTCTGGGGTCTCCTGGGTAATGCCTATAACCATGTGTATTTGACCTCCGCTCTCCGGGGTGGAGAGAGATGCCTTCACAATGGTCTCTACCTCCTGAACGGCACACAGCAAGGGGGGGCTTAACAAACAAGCTAACTAACAAGAGGCTGTGTGAGCTACGTGATTGATCCTAGTTCCTCTGTCTATAGTGTGTACCAGTGGCTGGCTAGCTAGCTAGCTACAAGCCAGTCTCAGAGGAGAGAGGTTCAGGTCTGCACATTGAAAGGTGCCAAGGATTGAGGACCAAAGATTGACTGATGAGCCCTTGAATAGAAACCTCTAACAATGCCAAAAAGCAAAGGAGGGAATAAAAAATAAAAAAAACATTTTACTGCACCGGCAATTAAATGCAAACAAAGTCTGTTCCCATAATGCTTGTGAGCATAATTAAAAGAGTTCTTGGTGTGTTTGGCTATGGCTACTTAACCAGAAGAATGGCACACCTTGCTGATTCAATCGACATGTACAGTTGAAATAAAAAAGACAGATTGCATTATTGTGCCTCGGTGTAAGTGCCTTGGCAGGCGAGAGAGTTAAAAGGCTTAAGCCAAGATGAAATCCCGAGTCAATTCTTTTTAGTTCAACCCGAGTGGATCCTCAACTGAGGTCACACTCTTCTGCAATGCAACAGAAATAATAAAACACTACATAAAGTGTGCATCTGTGTGACAGCTGCCCGTTACTACTTTTGACCCACAACTCACTGGTCTCTCCTATCACCTTATATTTTTGATAGTTACGGCATAACTACTGTTCCAATATTAACTAAATATTAAATCCTCCTCTACACCAGTGCATTCCTGGAAAATCTGAGGTTCGATAAATCGATAGATTTAAATTTTCTGTTCACCTTTTCCACAGTTATTCTTTCCAAGAGTTCTCCAGAGTTGTTTCCCGTCCGACTTCTTTTCCCCACCGGAGCACTTGCAACTGGGGCCATCGATGACCTCTGCAAGGGTCCACACAATGGGCATTACTCCTAAACCTCATTCAAAGTCCTAAACCTCATTGAAAGTCCTATTTAAAATTCTCTCCATCGTTTTATAGCACCCCAAAAAATAAATAAAAAATAAAAAATAAACATGTTGGTTCTAGTTTGTATAGTTGGTATTAAACTGTGCAGGGGGGGGGGGGTTAGGAATAGTGTGAGTCTAGGAGAGCTGTAGGGGGAGGAGTAGAGAGGACATGCGGCCTCAACCTACTATCAGGGTATATGTCATTTTATATCCATAGAGTTTTTTAAAGTTGAATAACAATGAATAGTTAAATAAATAAAATAAAGAAGAACATTCCTGGCCACTGATTCAACCTTCAGACACACAATAAAAGTTTAGTTAAATCACAGTAAACGTGTGCAGAAGAATATCACGTCAAGCCTAACGTACTCTCCTCTCCCTGGCTCTGGACCTCAGTGGCTTTATCACGGTGGTGTCCAGGTCCTAAACCAACGGGAAAGAGTCAGGGGGAGACCTTTACTTCAGAGACCACTCAGAAATACATCATCATTATTATTATTATTATTCCACATTCCCTTATTTCTATAAAGCCATCTTAGTGTAGTTTCCCCCAAAGCATTTCAGCGAAACACAACCAACCAAGTCATCGTCTGTTCGGTCATAGCTGATGTCAGAGTGCGACAGGAACGATGACTCGTCAATGACGGACAACCTAGAGGGCGAGAAGACACAAAACAGCGTCGAGTCACGCCGTTCACGCCCAGTGTGTTGGAGCTGGAAAACGAGCAGGGGGGACAAACCGTGGTCTGCTTTTGTACTGCGTCGCATTGCCTCCCTTGTGCTCAAAGGCGGCCAGGAGGGACTTCTGCTCGTCATTCAGACAGGCGCTAGATTTGCTGTCGTGGACCAAGATGTCGCACATTAGCTGCATCTGTCGCTGCTGAAAAAAAAAAAAATCAACAGCGCAACCTCAGGTCATGAGAATACCTCGCCATACAAATATACGTCGTTCTACTTAAATAAATGAAAGGCCACGAGGAGATCTATGGCAAAAACAAGCACTCAAGCATAATCCATAATACAATTACAAAAATACCTAAACAGTGATGAAATATCATCCAGCAGATCAATGACACATGAATGGAAACTATCAAAGGCCCCCCGTGAAACCACAAACGTCCTCCCCCAGCTCACCGTTTGTGATTTAAACGAACCAGAAGTGTACACTCAAGTGCATGTGGCTGTATGGAGAGGGGCAGAGCAGTGCGTGGGAGGGACAAAACAACCATGTTTTTGTAATGCTGGTGTCAGCCACAAGGGGAGGTCAAGGGTACACAAACAGCAATGTGCCATTAATACAGGACATTAAATGCCCTATAGGGCACGTGCAATTCATTGGACGCTCTCCCGGGGACTCACCAGGTACTGATAGTCAGCCTCCACCTTGTACCTCTTCTTGATCTCCACGTCCACCTGGTTGCGGGCGTGCTTCAGCTTGACCTCCAGGGCTGCCTTGGCCACGTCCGATTTGACCAGCAGCTCCTTGTATTTTCTCAGCTCCAGCTCCGCGTGAAGCCACTTTTTCCTGGAGGCCTCGAAGCTCCTCACTACGTCAATGAACTCTGAGGGGGTCAAGGGGACACCGACCACGCAGAGACCCACCAGGGCCATAAACATGAGTCGACTGGACAGATATTTTTTAACTGACAAATGAAGCATTTTATAGTGATATAGAACATGATATAGAACCCAGAAGATAAATATTCTGGTGAAAGATACCTAGATCAAAAAATGTATTTAAAAAAAATTAAATTACAAAAATAAAATTCAATAAATAAATTATATATAAAAAAACTTGAAGTGTGAAAACGTGCACAAAAATTAAAAAGGGAACGTATGAATTGTGAAGACATTCAAAATAGGTACTGATTTATTTAATATTGTATTTATCATACAGACATATGGACGGCCTCAAGATGTCTCTGCTATGAACTGGCATTTCAGATCAACTGTTTTAGTTTTGTTTGTTTTAGTTTAGTCTTAACAATATCTAAAATACCTCTTTGTAAACAACAATAGATTTTTTCATTACTCCAAATGGTTAAAGCCAAGGTGCAAAAACATTCACAGACAAATACATTCTGACTTCAACCAAAAGCCAAGCAAATCTCCCCAGTCTTGGATGCCATGTAGAAATAAAACCACACAAGATGTTCCTGTCTTACCGAGTTCTGCGGCCATCGTGTTTTCCTCTGTAGTAATCCTCTCGAGGCACAAGGCCAAGAGTTCAGTCACAATGGCCTTTGCTTCTCCCATTACTGATAATAATAAAACTATTTGTAGAGTTCGGTATGTGACTACATTTCAGGTGGAATGTCCACACACATGAGTGGATATTTCACCATACACAAAAAGACACATGGGTGGATATTTTGCCATTTACAAATAAATACATTTCACAAAAATTCGCGCGCATAGAACATATCACCTTTCAATTACAGCAGGCTGCATCTTTCACGGCTTTAATTGAAAAATCACGTGCGTAATTGGACAGGCGCTTGCGTAACCACGTGACCTTTTGGGAAGAGCCAGTTTGTTGAAGAAACCGGGCCGCCTGTTCCAGGTACGACGTTGTGGCAGATCAACTGTCGGTAATTCCATACAATGAAAACGAGAAAGTTAAGTAAAGACAAGATATGTGTTGCCTTCTGAAAAGCCTCACGTTTATGTTTCATTCAAAATAACTTCCACCGAAGAACTGCAGCTGTGGCAGGTAAAATTAGCAAAAGACTTTCACTAATATGTGTATTATTTCTGATTAAATACCTTTTTTTTCTTTGTAAATAATCACTGGTATCTCTAAGAAAATTTGAAAACAGGGGACAAAACGTGAAATATTTAGGATTATTTGCGTTGCTTAGGTTACTGTACGGTAATTGTTCTGCGCAAATCACAGAAGACAACTTATGGAAATGGTAAATATCACATTGGATTGACACTGGGAGACTGTGTTGCTGATATAAACAGCCATTGCGTAGCCAGTTGCTGGAACGGGGGTGCACGCAGTGCCAAGTGAAGCCTTGGTAATGTGCCGCTGGAAGGCTTTCTTGATTTATGCAATGGGTAGATGGTCCAAATGTATCCTCCTGCAATATTTATTAGACATGAGCAGCGTCATTCTGTATTCGGAGAGCTATGGTGGTGGGGATGATGAAACACTATTTATTCCTTTGCATGATGCAGCGGGGTGGTCATTTACATAGGATCCAAAGGTCAACATGCAGCACCTTCTGTACATTAAGGATTAGAGCGCTTTATGTAAACCTGACCTTAAGGCGGTGTGTGGTATTGCTTTGCATGCAGCTTTTGTCTCTATATAACTGTAGTCTAAAATGAAGGACCCATAGATACAGATCATTGTAGTTTTCTACAGTACATACTATTTCTAAGTGGTCTATGCTGTTTAGTTGAAATATATTTTTCAATAGTTGAGGTGTCCTTTCCATTCATTGCGTTATTGTACTTTACAGGATATATCTATATGGCGTCATTTTGTCAGTTTAATTTTCAGATGCCTTATCTTCTGTTGTGTGTAGAGCTCCAGAGATGGCCTTGCTGTCCAGGGTTACAACAAAGCGGTTAGCCTTAATAACGACACCTTTCAAGGTAAGAGGAAATGCTAACATACTTCATCATTTATGTATAAACCCTGTTACTCTAAAATGACCTACAGGGACTACAACTGTTTGGCTCCATTTGAAGGGTGGGTGAACATCTCTGTCCCTCCCAGCAGAGGGCACTGTGGGTATTTGTTCAAGGTAGTCGTGCTGTGTGTTTGTGTGTCACCCCAGTGATTACGGTGTTCGCGCACAGCTTTGTTGTATTTATGCCACTCGCAGTAAAATGAGGCAAAATAAAATGACACCCCTTTTCACCAACCCCACAATGATGACAGGGTTTTGGATGAGGGCTGTGATGTGTCCATGTGCATAATCGCTGGTGGGTTGTCTTGCTACTGGTGTTTTCATAATTGGACATTTACGAGAAGCCTATGTGACCTTGTGACCTGAATGAATGGGGTTGTCTTTGTGATAGTAGCCTCTGACATAAGCACCCGTAAGATGCATTTCAAAATGCATATGCATGACCTCTTTATGGGCAGTGATATCACTGATGAAGTTTTTAATCATGGTTAATGGTTAAGCTAGTCTTGACTGACTTGACTGAATGGAAACATAAAATACAAATACATTATTAATTGTGAGAGTCATAGATTCAGCCGTGTAAACAAGACTTCTCAGTGCTACAATCGGATCCATTCTGCTGTGTTTCTGTTGCAATGCGATTGCCCAAGGTATCCTACATTTATAAGTCTGTTGCAATGTATTCAAATAGGAATCGGTTGCAACACCAACTTCAAACCGATATATAGGCTACTGTGTTTACACTTTTTTTTTTTTTTTTTAAGAATACACAAGATGGCTGTCCCCACTGTGATGCAAATGAGAAGGGTACTATCCAGAAGGACAACTTAATGCAGAGTTCCCGGTGATTCTGCCCCATCTCACCACCACCTTCCCCCGGGTTTGTACCAGAATAAAAATAGAGCTGAATTATTTTAATGGAGCTTTTGTGTGGTGGACTTTCTGATTTCTCTCACTCCTTTTGTCCACCATCTTTTTTTTCTTCTTTCTTCTTTCACTCTTCCTCCCTCCTCCATTAATTTCTTTCGTTCTTCTTCTCCCGCGTATGCACACTGATGTTGCTCCCCGTTGCCCCCGCCAACCCACTCCTCTGTCTTCTCCTATGCATGTCATTTCACTGTTATGCTAGAAATAGTTTTCTCCCCTCTCTAAGTGTGTTACCACCACCCCGTGTTGATGAACTCGGTATTTCTAATAGGATGGGTAATGTACAGCGCAACATCTGTTGTGTTCCTTCATGTAGAGAAACGGTAGAAACAATCTGCGGTCGATAATAGGATATTTTATTCATTTGGCATGTTCATTTAAATTATACACGCAATTATTTACCAGATTAATTATTTGTGGGGAGGCTGACTAATGGCTAATAATTGTGCGTTTGTTGGTGGTGTTACGGAGAGCGAAATGTTATCTTTATCATTACAGAAGTTGGTCTGTTCCGCTTCCTAGATGAGGCGTGGGGTACTGCTTACTGGGGACTATATGCAGCAGCTGACAAGACCGGGGAAGATTATGTGTGGCTGTATTTTCAAGATTTTGTAATCGGAAGCGTCCTGGTTTCTTCTTGTAGTTTGTAGTCCAAGTAGTATTGACCAATCACGTTTGAGCTGGCTTTGGTTGCATGCAGGTAAACGGTAAACATGTGGAGAGCAAAAGTGGCGGAACACATTGGCCAAAATGCAATCTGGAAAAAAAAAACACCAATCGTCTGACACTTTTGTTTATGATTAGCTTTAAAAAAAATATGTTTCTGTATTCATATGCAGATATCTGATTTATTAGCCGAATTCAACTCAAACTCCATTCTCGCATCTCAAATTGCTAATCGGACAGTAAACAATGACCAGGGCACGGAAGAGGAAGTCTAGGCCTGGATATCCTCTGGCTACACTGGAACACCAGAAATATTGGCCCTTGCCCCAAGAGGTATATTGTAGTCAGACAGATAGCCGATGGGTTCCGCGATTGTGCCTGTAGCATACTATAGCCACTGTAGTGCGCCTTTTGCTGAAAGTAGTCCCTCTCAACTGAGGAATGTTGGTAAAGCGATGCAAAACAATAATTCTGCTCAGGTAATCAATATATACATATATTCTCTACATATGGAAATAACCTCCCCACACACAGAAATGCTGTTTATTTTACGCAATATTCATGAAAGAAACAAAGTCTTTTTACATGACAATTTGACTAACTTACAAAACACATTAATGGAAGAACAATGCAGTAGTTACTGTTTGTGCAGTGAGTATTACCGGGGGGAAAAGTGGAACTGACTTCCCAAGGCCCTCAAAAATCAAAAAAAGTATTTTTGTTTGCAATTTAGTAATTGGTGTCATAACTAAATGAAAATTGGATGAATAAATTGTTTGAGTGACTAAACTTTGTATCCAAAAAAAATTTGTGGAGGCTCTCTGAAGCCACTCTGACCCCTTACAAAAGGCGCACAATGGTTTAGTCCACCCTGCACAAGGATTCATCTCTAAATGCATCTAATCGAGCTGAGTGACTGGTAATGCTGGAGCACAAATGTGCACTGTGATAGATATGTCTTTCCCTAAGAAAGGGACATGGTGGTACCCAAAGAGAAAGAAAGCAAACTGAGTAAAACCAACTGCTAACTAATTTCTTTCAAAAGAAAGGTGAGCACACAGTTTAAGAATGGTTTAAGCCAATAGAAGCAGATGTTTAGATTGAAGTCAGTCAGCCGGGAATCGAGGTGGTTGGGGCGCATTTGTATTGTATAACATGAATGAATCAGCATCATACTTGCAGTGTCATATGACGTATCTATTAAAACGACCTTGCAAAGCTCAACATCATGAATCGCACGGCCCTTAGTTTCAGAAACGGCCACATGGAGCGTGGAGCAGCGGCAGGTCCTCATCATCTCCTGATGATGTTTCTGAGGATGTGAGACAAGGTGAGCTCATATAGTGGCAACTAAAAGTTATTCCAAGCAATCAGTTGTTGGCTCAAATATTTGTAGAGAGAGGGAGGGGGGCCCACAGAGACTGCTTATGTATAGGGCCCAGAGATTTGTGCTACACCCCTGCGTATTACTGTAGTATCTGGGGATGTGTGATAATGCACAATAATGGGAAGAGAAATATTCTTATAGCGTCACTGTGCTGACCAATGTTTCCCAACCTCAGTTAGCGGTTAGCCCCTATTCACTGTTATTATTAATACCAGATTTACATCCATAGGGTTATGCAATAGCAACATAAGTCTGTGTCTGCATGCACATATAAAGCATATCAGGAAAATAAATGCTTGAGCTGGCACCCTTTTTATTTTCTGGTATTTGGTTCCTAATTTTTCTCTCTCTTTTGATGATTCTTTGAAATGGGTGTCACAGGAAGTGGAAATAATCTGGGGATGTGAATCTTAGTGACAAGATGAGATGACAATCACCCCTATCACTACTTAAGAAAAAGAAATTGCAGCCACCAACAGACCACACATGTAATTATTGTTTACCAAGAGGCATTTTTAAAAATGATTGCTCTTTTATAAAGGCGAAATTGTGAGTCTTCCTTATGCAACAGTCGGTCTATAGCCTGAATATGTGATTGACGTGTGCATGAACCTGATCAGCATTAAATAATAGAAGGGGCAAAAAATATATAATGCTTAAGTTGATACTCCTGCCATTGCCCTTGAACAAGGCACTGACATAATAGCTGGAGTTGGTCCCTGGGCACCGATGGCTGCCAACTGGGTCAAAGGCGGGGGAATGATTGTCCCTATTGCGATAGGAAAAAATATCTAAACTTGTATAAAGGACAGTAACTTAATAATGTACATGTTCAGCTATACCAGACCGGATTGAACACCACCAGTATTTCTAGAAAACACAGTGGGAAAGAGAAAGATTATTCACATTCTTGAATTTGTTGACTCAAGATGCATTTTGCTACAATGGGGATTTTGCAGGGGGTGAGAAGTTTACTCACGATTGCCATCATGGCAAGCTTTCCCCCTGCCTTAATTTCCCACAAGTGATTTACAGCTAATGTCATGGTACATTGTCCCGTTTCATTTTAAAAGTAAACTGAACTCAAGTGGCTGGAGGATTAATGATACAACTGGGACATGCCAGATCCTAAAATCCTGACTTTTGAAATCTGTTACGCCGGTGAGTGCCAGTAAAACTAATTTTATGTGCAGTTTCAGCTTGTAGTTTAGTTTACACATGCTAAAGAACCATTATGTTATGTGGTGGTTCTCAATTGTGTGTGTGTGTGTGTGTGTGTGTGTGTAGATAGATAGAAATAGAAGGTGACTTCTAAAGTACAATACAAGAGGCTGTTGACCTGTAAGATCCAGATGTTGAAAACGTAATGTGTTGTCGGTACTAAAACACATTTTTAGTTTTTTTTTTTTTTAATGAAATTGTTACAAGGCTCCAACCAGCTTACCGCATCATTCAGTGGGTTTAATAGTTTGTAGCTTTTTAATAGCTTCTTTTGATTTTGACCTTCAGCCTTTGCATTTTTAATGTTAGACTTTTTATTTACCTCCATATTTCTACAAAAATGTTTTAGGCGAAGAGATAGCATCAGCAGAAAGCTGGTGCTCTCTTGGAAAAGAAATTTCACTCTGACTCCTTTTTTTTTAAGCTTACAGAGCTCCGGGAACATCTGAAATATAGATTTTTGTACGTGTCTGTATGTATGTTGTCTTTGCTTGAAGTATTGTTATGAAGGCAGTGTGTTATAAGCAGGGGAGGGGAATGCACAAGCCCCCGGGAGCCATTATTGGCATCGCTGATGCAGGAAATAGATTCAATGTAGAAAATAATAGCGTTGAATAATTAATTAGATGGGTTTTAAATGGACAGCTAAGGCACTGCACTCCGGGGACAGCAAGCAGGTGAGTTTAGAAGTGTTGTGTATGAAAGTATTGGCCCGTGTGTGTAACTTTTTAATGCAATCGATAAACAGAATAAAGGGGTGATTATATTTGACGATAAGGTTTGTAAACCCATCATGGCAAACGTTTGGGCCGCAGTAAGCCAAATTACACGCGCAATAACAAACCGGTTTCTAGTCTTTCGGGGTACCATGGACTCGGGGACACATTGTGAAGCTGTGGCCATATTGTGACCTCACACATTTGCACAATATTGATGCTTTTATGTGACCGAAATTTTTTTAAATTTATTTTTTAGGTTTGAGAACGTTGCATCCCTTTAATGAGTCACTTAGCAATACTGTCAAAATACTGTCCAGGCTGAGCAGCGTGCGGGAGTCCCTTTTGGAAATGTTGGAGCTTTATTTGTCAGGATAGCATGGGTGTTCTAGGTGTTGGACTCCCAGCCAGAAGGTCGTGGGTTCGAGCCCCAGAGTTGGCCTACCTGTAAGCATCCTTG
>JAODLI010017716.1:0-23086 GCA_027575585.1 Percopsis omiscomaycus
CTCACACACACACACACACACACACACACACACACACACACACACACGCACACACACACACATCATACATCATTCCCTGTGGCTGGTCCATCTAAGGTCTCAGTGATTAGTTGTCCTGCTGAGCTGAATTATGATGTTAATAAGTCACCATTAGGCCAGGCAAGGCACTTTATTTATATTCCTCTATTGTCTGCATTACCTGCACTGCATCAGATTGAAATATTTTGTGTACCATTCAGACCTTAATTCTTCTAGATTTACATCTAGAATTAGAATTCTAGTAGAATGGATTTTCAGGGAAATAAATACAAAAAAATGTATTACAGGGAAGCAGGCTGGTGGCCGGCTGCGACCGGTCAGAGTACTGTGTATCCTAGTGACAGTCAAGGAAGACCCTTTATAACCCTTGGGATGACAGCCCACTGTCCCAGTCAATATCAGTACACCCCACCATTGCACAAGTCAATAGCAGAGCTGAACTATGGTTCAGTCAATAGCAGAGTGAAGGAGAGTTAGCGAGGGAGAGACAGAGAGAGAGAGAGAGAGAGAGAGAGAGTGGGAGAGAGAGTACAGAACTGTACAGTATGTAGTTAGGCATAGCGTAGCTCAAAAGCAAGGACAGACGACTGATTATTACCAATAGGTGCTTGGAAAGCTACATGTATGAAATACCTGTGATTCGGTAGAACAGAAAAATATTAATAAATAAAAAATAAATAAAGGCTTTTTTTCACATGCGTAAAGCAGCACTGATATAAACTGATCGAATTTTACAATCTTCTGTTGACCAGCTGCTATCAGACGGTGTCACTGAACCATGGTGTCCCATTCTTTTCTACTCTGTTACGTTTTGTTTTTAGAGAGGAGGTGGGAGAGAGGCTTTGGGCCCTATCTTACAACCTGCGCAAAGTGTCTTTGCTAGTTTCAAGGTTCAAGCACCCCTGGTATTCAAAGGGAAAGGGAGATGAAACTCTGATTGGTTCATGAATAATTAAGGGACTAAGTACAACCCTTTTGAACCATGCGCCTGACTTCTTTTTGGTTTTCGCCGTTAAACCTACAAAAATGGATTAGGATACGCCATGCGCTTTGGACCATGCGCTTAGATTGTGAAAATAGGGCCCTTTGAGTGTATTTACAAGTTTTAGATTTTATACTGGTATTTCACTCTACTTTCTGCCCTCTAGATGACAACACCCAGTTATTGCAGGTTTACATCAGATTCCTAGTTGCATATTAGTGAGAAAGTAAACTTTGTTCAAACCATAATGGATCACAGGCCAGGAGACTTTCCCCCTGTGAACTCAACCATATTCTATTGAGTCACATTGCTATGCAGCACATGAATTGAACATTTGTAATTTAATCAGGACTTTAATCAGAGTGGGCTTTTTTTTGCAGTTAGCTTTGACAAAGTGAAGACAAGTTTTCTTACAAATTGTCTGCATAATTGTCCGTGTAACAACAAGACAAGTCATTTCAAGATCAATGTAAACAACATAAAACCACAATGCTTTTTAAGTGAGTCTTTTGTATTTGTTGTCCACAGCCCAAGGGTCATTACTCACAAAGGCAGTACATGAAAATACATTACAAACAATATGTCCTTATGGATGATATAGACAGCACAATCCAGACTGTGCTTTGGGCCACCATCTGCTCTCAGAGTTTGACCAAAATGAAAAGTCTGTGAATCCTCTCCCTAGTTTTGGATCTGTGTGTCTGTAGCCAAACAAATTGAGCTGACTTCCATCTGGGAGGAACAACAGGTTTGTCATCTAACACAAACGACCACTACTTTAGTACTTCACACAGGAGTCATTTACACATGACTGGGTTTGGTTGGCAAAGCACATTTTTTACAACCTTGGCAAAACCAGCCTTTTCAGATAAGAGAAGATAAGATAATATAACAATTTATTGAGCCCTGGAGGAAACTCAGATGTTCCAGCAGTGGAAATTGAAAGGTCAGTTCATGGAAGGTACAAGAGGATTCCAAAGTTCATTGTCTAGTGGTCTGGGTGTTCGACTCCCAGCCAGAAGGTCATGGGTTTGAGTGGAGTTGGCCTCCTGTAAGCATCCGTGAGCCAGATGCCTGACCCCTACGTGTTCCTTGTAATACTTTCAATACTGGAATTGTACTCATTGTAAGTCTGTAAGTCGCGTTGGATAAACTCAATGACCTGAGGGCAGCCCTAGTAAAGCATCACTATCTTGCCCAGTAATCCAGGCCACCATCTTGACCCATGTTCAGACATTACTGGAAGCTTTTTGCTTTGGAGAGTTCCATCAGCTCAGCAGACCGGGAAGCAAAAGGTACAAAACAGAACGTATTATGTTAAATAAATTGTATTATGTTAAAATTTTAGTATATTGTTCTCGTCTAAGCTCACAGCAGACTCCTTGTTTATTGAGCGTTTATTGAGAGCTCGGCGTGAGACAGAAGGCTGTTGGGTTCTCCTCACCCCTGCCTCCCTTCAGCAGCAGAGGGGAGCTGCTCCTCAGAGATGGGGAATGCAGCTATGAGTTGCTGTGTGTCCTCGCAGACACACACAATTAAATGAGGTCAATGTGTGCACTTTAGCTTACAAAGACATGGCATAGAACTGAGATTTTGTTTGTGAGTGTGTGTGTGTGGAGGGTGGGGGGTATAGTAGAGGAGGAAAGCGAGTTCAACCATTTTCCTCTCTTCTATAACTTCATTAGAGAAATATAAAATGGCAGGCCATTAGGGCAAATTGATTCACCGCGCTCACATTGAGAGATGCTTTTAGAACAATCTAATTGACTGGCATTTTATGGCTCTCTAGCTCACACACCCCCTTGTTTGTACGTGCATTCACACACACACACACACACACACACACACACACACACACACTCATCCCCCCCCAACTCTGTGGCCGCGGTCAGGGCTGCAGGGGTAGCAGAGAGGAGAGTCACACGGGGGCCACAGCGTTTCCATGGTGATTAAGTGGCACTTCATACATGGCCCTTCTGTTCGCCCCACCCTGCCATTACTAAACACAGAGGCACAGAGTAACAGGCACAGGCCCGGCAGAGAGACCGAGAGGAAGATCGAGAGGATGACCGGGCTTCTCACTCATTATCGTTCCTCCATCTTGTTACACCCTCTCTCCTCCCCTCTCCTCCCCTCTCCTCCCCTCACCTCTTCCTCCGCGTGAGTTATTCGGTATGAGAGGGATGGTATGGGCTTATTAGTATTGATCTAGCCCGTTCAACAGCCGTATCTGTTGATTTCCTCTCGTTCCCCATCCCAACCATCTATCTGCCCTCGTGATCTGGCCAACAGTGAATCGTTTACATGGTAGTCTGTCGGCTGGCTGACGGATTTACGGAAGATTTTTATTCTATTATCAACAGGACGGCTCACACGCACACACACACACACACGCACACTTAATTCCAACCATCTGCACACCCTGCAGCCACACACAATATTATGTCCTCTGTCATCCATAATTGAAACAGCCACTATTTAGTAAGGGGCTCTGTGACTCTAACAGAGGCGTGTAACATTAGGAGTATAGGGCTACATTCGACCTGGTGAGGCCTCCTGTTCTGTGTCTCGCTCCCGTTTCTGGGTAACTGCATGAATGTACACATTTGTCTATGCACACACACACACACACACATCCATACAATCCAATACACACACACACACATGAGTGAACATACACCAGATGCACCGGGACCTGCCTGTGCTTTGCATGCTCGTGATGGGGTCTCTCTGCATCATTAATGGAGCATTTAAATAATACAGGTACAATCTCGTATGTTATTCATAGTATTAATGTCAGTTCACACCCCAAGCACCGTTTGCTGCCAACATCTCTATTACACACACACACACACACACACATACAATCATGAGTTCAGAGAAACATGACGACGTCACATCATCCAGGCCAGCGTGTGTTGGGGTGAACACATTCTTTAAAACAGCAACATTGCGTGGTCTGATTGGGTTCAACGGTCCCTCCCTACAGAGCTCAAGCTTTAGCCTGAACTGGGCCCTCATTGAATTATGGAATAATTAAAAAAAAATTTAAATAGGCCCATTTGTGGAAAGAATAGCAGAGGAGAGGAGGAGCAGAGGAGAGGAAGAGCAAGGGAAAAGGAGAGATCTGGGCGCGGTGGGGCCCATCTAAGATGATCTTGTCCCTGGCCCAGGCAGGACTGTCAGCTGGCCTGGGGACATAGTGTACAGAGCCAATTGAGTTAAATGTAAAGAAACCCTTCCAGGGAGGGGGGGGGTTCTTTACTGACTTTATACAAATCTTGATTCTTAGGTAGGACTGTTTGTGAGTCTATTTGTCTCGGGTAATAAAGCCTTTTAGAAATACACAGCAAGCAGTCCCTAATAGTCTGAGAGGAGGAGTATAAACAAGGTCAAGATGGTCAACGTCCTGTTAAAACAAAAGACACGTAGAGTAAAACCTCCTAACCAGAATAGCAGAGGTGCGTTCTGGTTGGGGAAATCATATTATTCCAGTAGGGCTGATATGAGTGGCCTGCCCTTTGTTGTTCAGAGACTCTGACACACAAACTATGTCGTCGCTCAATTACCAGGAGAACACTGTTTTTTAAAAAGTACACTTATAAATAGAGGCGGTCTTCAGAGGGACAGAGCAAGGACACGCAGGCACAACACACCGACATGAGGGAAGCACGCACGCAAATACACACACACACACACACACACACACACACACACACACACACACACACATGCACGCACACACTCCACATGAATGCGCCTCGTCAATGTGAATACCAATATGGCGAGACGGGAGATAAAGCACGGGCGTGTTTTTACCACACCCGGCAATACAAACTGCTGAGTTATACCTCTTTTCCCCCCTCCCATTTACTCCCTCTTAACCTCACCCTCTCTTCCTCCGTGTAGTAAATGATATTCAGCAGGTTGTTCATCCAGCCTGGATATTATTTATGGTCCCAATTAACATTTAATAAATACTTCCCAGGTGGGCCCGCTGCTGAGTGAACCAAGAGCCTTATCAAATATTAGGCCTTTAATTGGCCTTTCAGTCCAATGAATGACTTTTTAATTAGCGTGCAGTTATCACCCCTCACCAACCGCGGGGCCGGCCAGATCATCGCCCACAGATGTGCCAGCTCTGCTGAGTGAGGGCATCTTAACGACCCGAGGTAGACTCCTGGTTGTGTAACAGCCGTCCTCGTGGCTGTGGGAGGAGGGCTGCAGTCAGCGGATAACCGGCCACATTAGCAGCCTACGGAGATGCAGGGAGACGGCAGATTGACTGTTTGGGGATCACGCAGAGATAAATATGGATCTGGAGACCAGGGCACTTTCACAATCACGTGCGCAGGAACACCGTCACGTGACAACACGCACAGACGTCGCATGGCTCAGTGACACCACACGCGCGCACACACACACACACGCACACACACACATACACACACACACACACTGAAAAAAACCATTGAACAGCATAGTTTTATGTTTAAGTAAACAATCTCCTATCAGGTCAAATATAGATCATGTGCATGTCTACATACTGTATGTTTACATGTCCATGCAAATACATTGACCACAATGGGAGTTTTTAAAATACAATAAATTGAATGAAATGTTCAACTAGACCTTACGCACTAAGTCTATATTGTTGACTATGCACACACAATTTTTTTTTGCATCTAACTGCTTTCGCAAGTGTTGAAATATGAATGAGCTCATGCAGAGACCCATGCACACAAGTCTCAACAACTTCCTAAACGGATCACACAAAGGCTTCCTTTTCTCTACTGCTTTAATCCTTGTCTCCCCCCCCCCCCTCTCTCTCTCTCTCTCCTTCTGATTGAATCATAGAGCCTCCTACTATAGGGATGCATTGGGTGTCACATCACGCTCTGATGTGGACCGCTAGCATAGCATAGCCGCACGACCACCAATTAGCAGACACACACCCAGCACAGAGGATGCAGCTGATGTGAGCGACGGCTGTCACAATTATTCAAATTACAGAGAAGACACACATACACACGCACACACACACACATAGTCACACGTTCTCCTAGTTCTTCAATTCATTGGTGGTGCAGAATTGTGTTAAATAGCATCACGGCAAAACACAATATATCAATCAAAGACGTTGCACCCTTCAGCTTTGAGTTAAGGCACTTATTGTTATGAATCACAGGAGATATGAATCATAGGAGAGCAATCAGGTAATTATGTACATAAAGCTGCCTAAACTTAAATATGCAGTTGTTTTTTGTAGAGGTTTCTCTTGCCATTGTGAGAGCATAGAGGCTGGTAAAATTTGCATACTTATAGATCCTGGCATTTTTAATAAATGTAACTCTGTAGAGATGCTAGTAATCTATTTTCTGTGGTTTATTGAACATTTTTGTGGAAAAAAACAGACTTAACTTACATCTGGAGGGGATCTTTAAAAGTTTTGTGAAAAAAGACAACGTCTGCAGTTCAAATCAGGCTTCAGACAGCGTCTATTGATCAGTTGATCAATAAAGTTGTTGGGCAATTGACAGTTTAGTAGGCTAAACCAAAAGCTTTGGTGAGTCCCTAATGCAGGATATGTGAAAAATACAAAACAGTTCAAATTGAACGCAAAATAGGTTGCACACACAAGCATGTATATTGTATATCTGCACACAGTGCTACTGGGTTGAGGATGTGTGAATTTATACAGATTGTGTAGCCTAATTCTTTGTAAATCTGAGTGAGAAAATTAAATGAGGTTGAAACTAGACTGAATTTAGAAGGAGAACAGCTCCCTCTAGAGGCCATTTCTTTGCAGCATTAGACAATGCATTTGTTTGCTCTCCTTTATTTATTCTTTTGTTTTTCCTATTTCTCAGTCATTTTCTGTTGGGCCAGTAATTTGTGTTAACACTTTTTCTAAATGTATTAAAGAGAGTATGGCTTCCTTTTACTGTATCTGTATTGAAGATATTGTACTGTGTATGCTGTTTTGCTGCTTGTCTTGACCAGTTTCCCCTTGTGATTGTATCTCAATTGGCATTCCTTCATTTGAATAAATAAACAAATAAATAATAGATGAATTAATTAAAATCAAGTCTGAATATTTTAATATTAGAGTAGTGGTGACACACTTACAGCAAGACCCCTGACTCTCCCGGGACCAGTGATTTGATGGTGTCATTGACAAAGGGCATCACGTTTTGTGAATTGACCTTTTCACTTACCCTGAATTCCTCACCTCCTTTCTGTGTCTGTTTCCTCTTCTCATTCGCTGACCCTTCATTCTGCAGGAGTATTTGATTGGCACTCATTGTAAACATGTAGACACACACAACTCAAAAGCATACAAATATATATATTCAGGCTATTACGTTAAATTTCCGGCACAACCCACAATACCTGCATCCACCTCCTTCACAACTAAATGTACCTGCACCTTAGTTTTCATTTACATTTAATTAACCTGAACAATAGGAGGCCATATTTATATTAAATCACCATACTATAGACACAATAAGAAGAGACAGGTTAAGCTAAATGAAGAAGCAATACAGCAGATTGTTTGACAGAACAGTGCATGGCCAGAAAGGATATACAGTAAATAGCATACTGTACTGTACTGTTTACTGTATACAAGCATGCTCTGATGTGTTGAATACAACATGGGTAGAGAAGTCACTGTTCTCACTCCAGTGGTCTTACTGCAGTACTGTGTTGTTACAACTCCACTGTGACCTCTTATCTTACTCTGCACTGTTCTTGGCTCACCATCCTTTTCCTCACTGAGCGGTTTGTAATCTGCCCCCTAATGCCGTTTGTTATGGTGAAAAGCCAGAAGCTTTTTACCTTACTGCCTTTGTATAGCATGTGGTATCTAACTCCACTCCACTGCTCCCTCTTCACCTTCTAGCTGTTCGTCACTCTCTCTCTCTCTCTACAATGGCATCCTTCTCTCCCTCTCTCCATCCTGCTGTCCCGCTGTCCCGCTGGCCCACACCCTCTTGAGTCACTCTGTTCTGTCATATATAATGGATGTTAAACAAACAGATATGTCAGAGTCACTCACGCGAGTCGCTGCCCCCTCACTTCTGCTCCGTCGACTCAGGGAACGTTCGGAGGTGCAGAGCGCGTGCACCGGGCCTAACCCAAGTGCATTTACCCAAAACATACTGAGAGCTGCTGGCACAAAATGCTTCAAATACGCACCGCACAAGGACCTATTTTCGTCAATCAGCTTTGCTACTATGTGCTGTATTATATGTTGTTGTTCTTTAAAATACTGTTTAGTTGTATTTGTATTATTCATTTTATATGTTTTATGTTATCAGAAAAATATTTATATTTCAATTTCTGTGTGTGTGTGTGTGTGTGTGTGTGTGTGTGTGTGTGTGTACATTTGAGCTCATGTAAGGTGGAGGCTATTCTATATAAATGCATCACTGCATCACCAACCCTATTTTGTTTTAAATGTGGTTAACTGTGGCAAGGCTTCGTGCTGACACCTGACTTTCTCTGCATGTGCTTTATATGTAAATCTCATGTTCATGGCAGAAGTGGCAGGCTAATCCCTAGCACTGCACGGAGGATGTAAGCTGTCACACTCTCTCGCCCCTAAACTGTACACACAAAAACAGTTCCTCTGTTTCGCCCGCACACACACACACACAAACACACACACAAACACTCACTACAGTAGTACGCACAGACCCTTCATCTGCGAAATCCTAATTTTCCAGGTGCAGAGGCCTGTGGAATGAAGCCGGAGCCACTCAAAGGGAAATGGCATTATTCTCCATCAAGGGCGTCAGGAGAACGAGCTATTATACCATCCGCCATGAGCGCACATGCAGTACAAATGGAGTTTGCACCCGACAAATACAGAGGTGAGAGAGAGAGGTGGCACGTTGTGTTGATGATGGAATGGGCTTAGTGTTCTGAATCTGATCTGAATATTCCCCTCACCATCAATATGATCCAGTTACATGAGTTACATGACTTAACTGTAATACAAATCTACTTTCTATAATATCATGTGGACTGTATCAAAGTGTATTGTTCAGGGTAAGGTTGGAGAGAATAGGCAGGACTGTGTTGGCACCGCCTGTGTTGGCACCGCCTGTGTTGGCACCGCATGTGTTGGCACTGCCAAAACAAACAAAACAAACCAAAAACGTGCAATTCCATACATCGTCAGCAGTGTGCTTCTGGTTGACAAAAAAAACCCTAGCCGTTCTGTTTTTCTTCTGTGTGTGTGTGTGTGTGTGTGTGTGTGTGTGTGTGTGTGTGTGTGTGTGTGTGTGTGTGTGTGTGTGTGTGTGTACCATTTATAGTTTGCCTATGTAAGTTGTCATTAACAACTTGCATCTGTGATTCTACAGCCACTGGTTGTGCTTTAGCCACACTGTTCTGCCACTTCAACACTTTATATACTCTATACAGTGTATATACTGTATATCAACTTATTGCATATTTGCTGTGCCAAGTTTAATGGTGTGAAACTAAATAAAAGTTAAAGGATTTTGTCCATGTTAATATACACAGGAATACAAGATGCCCATGGAAGGGTTTTTCCCCCTTGGTTATATCTCCTCTGGCCACCCACTGTGTCTCAGGGAGAAAATTGGATTTAAATTCAGACAACACACATACACAGTGAGTCAGAGTGTATCGTGTGCGGATGATTCGGACTTATAGGAGGCTTTTCCTCTCTCACAAAGCAAACATCCTTCCAAGAATAAGATCTTGATGTGTCATGTCCCCAAGCTGTAACCGAGTAAAAAGGCTAAGTCAGATCTGCGGTGAGTTGTCTTTGATAATTGTTATCTTGCAACAGTCAGGAGCCTGTTTCCTGAAATGATCCACTTAACTCAGATTTGGTGCATGAAACATTTGCATTGCCTTCTTTGTGCCTGGTTACATACACACTCACGCACACACAATTATCAAATATTTATACCAGTGATTACAGCATTGCACTTCTTCACATCTCTCGGAGCTTGCACACATTACTGAGGTTCTTGTTTTAGGGTAAAAGGGGCCCTCCAGGCACAGAAGCTATTTCGTTTAAAGTTTACTTCTTTATACATGTATTGCTGCATATTTGTTTCCTCCACTCGTAAAGCTGTTGGATATAGATGCATAGACAGACAAGCATACAGTAGTATCTAGCTATCTATCTAGATAGATAGATAGATAGATAGATAGATAGATAGATAGATAGATAGATAGATAGATAGATAGATAGACTGAACAATGTATGATCAAAAATTATTAATTTGTCAATACATTTTTTTAACTATTTAAAAAAAAAAACTTTTGACAGCAAAATACCATGGCAAATAATCTAACGTCATTTTCCATTCTTGTATTTTTGTTCCATGCCATCATAAAATAAGAAGTTATTCACTGCAATTCGCAATACATGGCGGAAAGTTTTCATTTCGGCCATTCACATTTTCGAGCAATAAGCTGTCAATTAGTTATGAATCTGGAGTTTTGAATTTGTTTAGAATTTGGCCAGGACAGGCCAACAGCAACATCATTGGGAATTGCTATTTATTAACAATTCCAGCAGATGTCATAGTTTCCCCTTTTTTGTACAAATTAGTGTATGAAAGTCATCCCTCCACTTGATGGCAGTATACCAGTGGATAACGTGCATCTCAAGTAAAGAACAGAAGACTAAACGATTTCCTTGTTTTTCCGGGCTTGAAATAAATAAATAAATAAAACTGGTGGCGGCATCTGTTGTTTTAGAGTAAGTTTATTTAATACTAATCAGACCAACTAAGAGCTAGGAGCACGTAGCGTGCTTGAAATTGGGTTTATTACCTTATATTTAAGAGATTACTTTTGTTTTATTAAGAACGATGAGGCTATGGGCATACGCTACAAGTTAAGTGAAGTGAGCCGCCTACAAGCCATGTAAGTTGGTTATGTGGGTAGTATAATGCATTAGGTCATCAGTTAGGTAATTCGTAACCTACATATAGGCTACATTCTCTATTAGAATAGGTTTCTCCTTCATCTTTCACAAAACTGACCTATTATTTTACACAGATCTTTGATTTGGTAGAATAAATACAAATGTGATAAATGCATATAAATCTTAATAAATTATGGAGGCTATCTATGCAGCTCTTGCATTTTTTCAGACCGATTGGTCTAAAAGTATTTAAAAAGCAGATTTTACTTACTTAGCTTGCATGGTTGGCCTTAATATTCTTAAATAAAATAAAAACCTCAGAAAGCTTTGCCAAAGTAAGATATTTTTCTATTAAAATTCCCAATTTTCATTAATTAATTAATTTTAAAGCCTCATTAAGTTTGATAACAAAACACATGTCCAAAGTAATTCGGGAAGAATAACAATAGTAGCCTACATAATACTTGTGTTTGACACGTAAACGAGTCAATAAAATGAAGTAATTGTAGACGGGTAAAATGCAGCATGTCGATATGGATTTGTTTTGTCACCACATAATCTCTTATGCTATTTATTTTATCCCAGTGAGCTATCATTTATCAGCTGTAGCAGGGTCATTGGGGGAATGGAATACTACTGGAATGAGAAAACACGACATTTTGGGGTGGGTGGTGGTGGGGGGTATCTTATCTACAAGTCAATATAAGTTAATATGACCACGAAAAAAGTGCCTCACTCACATTTATTATTCATGGAACTATAAATGTGCAATAAAATGTGATTGCTGTAAATGAAAAAATTCCAGGAGATGGCTAGTTTTTCAACCAACAAATGGTTAACTCTACTGCTCCAATCCATTTTCTGAAGATTGACCTATAGGCCTATATTACCATATACGTTATAAGTATATAATTAATGGAAAAATAAACAAATGCAGTGCTACTGGTAGGCTACAACTGGTAAAATTAAGAGTGGTACAACTAAGATCATTTTCTAATGATCTTAGTTGTAATCTAATTTCATTTAATTGAAGTCTATTAGCCCTTTACAGATTTGATTACTAAAATCACTTGGGTATAAACCACCTGTGCAAAATTCCAGGAATTCTGACATTATTTTCTGGAAATATCCTATCTTGATCCTTATTAAACTAACTTTATTTGCTAATATTTAATTTTCTTAATCTTTATACTTTTTTAAAAAACGAATTTATAAAATGACAGCACTGCTTTGGGAGCTCAGAGGTTTATGACTGCTGTGAATATCTTTCTTCGCCCCAGCTGCCAGTGTGATTGACATTCAGGGATGGCTGAATTATTACCAAGTGAAATCCAGCTCCTGACGAGCCTGAAAGCCAGGCTGATTGACATCCTGAGTGCTGACCCTGACTTTGTACTTCAGCATGCAGACTCTCGAGGCCTTCTCTCACGCCAAGGCTACAAGCAGGTGAGATCTGTGTCCATTCCTACTGAGAAGGTGAGGGATCTATTGGACCATGTCATCTTCAGAGAGCAGGAGGGCCTCCTGGATTTATTAAAGGACGAGGCTCTGCAGGAAACATTCCCCAGGCTAGCTTTCCTCAAGGACCTAACCCCTAACACACATCTAGGTGCAGGTACAAAACATCATGACAGTGTTTTTTAGGGTACAATCAATTTTTACTTTATTTGAATTTTTGTTTTTTTGTTTTTTTACATAGGGAAAAACGAAACAAGAAAGAGAAAAGTGCCCATGTCAGAAGAGACTATTCCTCCAAAGCAGACACAGAACCATAGTATGTTATGACACTTTACACCATTCCCTTCAAAACCATTATAAAGAGACTGGTGGCCATCAACTAGATTTTTCGTGTTTTGTTGCACAGGCTCCAACTTGGTGACAGAGAAGCAGCTGATGAGGCTGGCTGGTGCGATTGGTCGCTCCTGGAAAGAGATTGGCATACAGACACTGAACATCCCATCTGTCAAGTTGGAGCATATCGAGGAGGAAAACCCCCGCTGCCATGTGGACCGTGTGTTTGCCATGCTGCGTCTCTGGCGTACCCGTCAGAGGGAGCTCGCCACAGCTGAACGCTTGCATAGTCTACTTAGAGAAGCCCTGCCACCCGACGCCATAGACATTCTACTGGAGACAGAATGAGCTTTTTATTGGCTGGCCATCATCGCTGTCATATTCAAACCTGTCAGTGATTGCAGAGGCATAGCCACTATAACAAGTTGAGCCGATTAAAAAAAAAATTGATTTAATTTTTAATTTGGTAATATTTGCATGCGACCCATCGCAATTATCAACATGGGCAATCTTTCACTACTGAATGAAGTAGCTGAGTCATTGGAGCACACAATGTAAATGCAGTGTTTAACAAGTCCAAACATCTGTACAACTTTATGTAAATACTACAACTTTATGTAAATACTATTTATATTTACTCTGAGCTACTATATTTAGATACCTATGTGAAATCAAAGGGACTTGTATCTACAGTGATTTGTGAGACCACCAGTCCTGATGTAATTATGAAAGTATGTGTCATCTAATGATGTTATCTGGTGCTACTGTTAAGTAGCTTAGTGGATTGTTTAACTTATTGATTAGTAGTTAATGGTTATCATGGTGAACGGTAGAAGTAGGCTAAATTTGTGCTTTCATTGTTTTATATTTTGCATTTTATTTTATCTTTTTCTTTTGCACTGCATGTGTTGAGCTATGCGGCTGCAACAACTACATTTCCCCTGAGAGATTAATAAAGTTGTATCTTTTCTTAACTTATCTTACCGTACCTGGGCTGAAGCGCAGTGTTGCTTAGTTACATTTCATTAGGAAATTTGATTTTATAGAAAAAACTACATGGCATGCCAACTGACTTTTCACTCTCAGTGGTATTTGTGTGGCAGAAATACATAAATCTGCCATTACGCTTTTCTTTCCAATTTCTTCCGTTATCCCAGATAAAACTAATTAACTAAGTCTGTGGGACTCTGGGACAAAGGTTGCCTCCCTCCCAGGCAGTCATACCATGATACCTGCACACTGTGGCCTTATATAAAGAGCTGCCTTGTCAGCACAGCCTGTACCTCTGTTGGTAGAGTAGCTCGGGAAAGGATTTCAAAGGTGTGACTATGGCAAATAAAATCAATGTATCATGTAAGTACTGACTTACACGCATTTGATATTTACGCATATCTATTTTTATATTTGTAACCCATTGACTTTGTATTTGGCATTTGTTGATGTTTATCCTTGATATAGCAACATGTGGGCAGGAAAATGGACTGGCCACCACGTGTGACTTGAACGGACTTCACTGTGACAATTCAGAGAGCCAACTCTTCCTAACCGACGCCTTCAAAATCATTGTAGAAGAGGTCCTCTGTAAGGGCACCGACCTCAAAGAGAAGGTTCATTTATTTATTTTTTTTAAACCTCGATGACACTTTAAAAAATACCAACATTTCTCCCAGAATTATATGCAATACACCCTCAAATGCACACACAGGTTAACGTTCATCAGACTCACTGACCTATGGCTCTGAGCGCTGCATCAATTTCATCCCCCTGCAGGTTTGCGAATGGAAGGAGCCGGAAGATCTGGCTGCTCTTTTGGACTTAGAGCTGAGAGAGAAGGGGGAACCCAATGACAAGTTACTGCAGCGAGTGCAAGATGTGGCCAAGTACAGCGTCAAGACTGGTATGATTGCTACACCAAGACAATGAATAAACAATGGCTGAGCCATTATTTCTTTGTGATTACATACATAAGGTATGTCCCCCAGGTCACCCACGCTTTATGAATCAGCTATTTGCGGGGGTGGACTACCATTCCATGGCTGGTCGATTCCTCACTGAGGCCCTTAACACTAACATGTAAGAAACAACTTAAAAAATATATTTTTGCATCACTTTAAATGTACATTTTGAATAAGACTGTCTTCTCTTAATAGGCCTAAGTTAGTAATTAAGTACATAGTAACTTACTAAATTATAGTACATAAACTTAAGTTAAGTAACTAACGTGCTCTTGAACCGAACTGAACTGAACTGAACTGAACTGAACATGTGTTTATTGCAGCTTTACTTATGAGATTGCTCCAGTGTTTATTTTAATGGAGAATGAGGTTCTGAGAAGCCTGCGTCAGCTGATCGGCTGGACTGAGGGCGATGGCATTTTCTGCCCTGGCGGTTCTACATCTAACATGTATGCCATGAACCTGGCACGTTACCAGGCCTTCCCGCAGGTGAAATCCCAGGGACTGTGGGGCCTCCCACAACTAGCTATCTTCACATCTACAGAGGTAGGGAATGGCAATGGAAAATTACAGTTTAAAATTATTCAAATACACTTTTAATGAGGGAGTTGGCTGAGCCTGCATTTCCTTTTTTGATATGATTTAACATTTCTTCAGAGCCATTATTCTGTGAAGAAAGGAGCTGCATTTCTGGGGATTGGGATTGACAATATCTTCTTGGTGAAAGTAGATAAGAGGTAATGTTATGTTTCTTTGAATAATATTCTTCAATGGATTTTTCAATGGAAATGCTTCAGATTTTACTTACCTTGCTCTCTTATGGCCTACAGGGGGCGTATGATTCCAGAGGACCTGGATAAAAAGATAGAGATGGCAAAATCACAAGCAAGTTCATTGATGTTTATTAAGCATTCAGATATAATGTACTGGTAATCTAAACACTCCTTTTCTTTATATCCATGAAATCATATATAAATCCATACATGTGGTGCAATGTTATGCTGTAGCAAGATAAAAAAAAAATAGCATTTACTATCCACTTTAAGACTTTGATTATTGGTGCATTATTGTTCTTGTGTTCTTGTAACGTTGTCTTTGTTGCTATATGTCTGTTTATATTGTCGGAATGTGTATAGGTGTGACAGACACAAAGCATGACAAACAAACTTGAGGTTGAGCATTATTTTCACAAGCCCTCTGTGTTATGCAGGGCTCCGTACCGTTCCTTGTAAGCTGCACATGTGGAACCACAGTGCAGGGGGCTTTTGACCCCCTGGACCACATAGCTGATATCTGTGAGAAACACAAGCTCTGGATGCATGTTGATGTAAGTGCTGTGATGGAGGAGACAAGAACACAACACTATCTCATGCAGAATATGTTTTCAGTGTGATGTGAAAGGCCATGGAAAGGCCATGTTGGATTATGTTGTGTTATTTGTAACAGGCTGCCTGGGGAGGGAGTGTCCTTTTTTCCAAGGAACATAAACATCTGATGAAAGGCGTTGACAGGTATCAATACAGTCTACTGTATATTGTATGCAAAGTTGGTTAACAATATGAATGTGTGCTGTATTTAGTACAACTAGAGGGGTGTGCAAACCATTTTCTTTGGCCTGTGTGTTTGTAAATAGGGCAAATTCAGTGGCATGGAATCCACATAAGATGCTGATGGCCGGCTTGCAGTGTTCTGCCTTGCTGCTAAAGGATAACACAGTTAGATATTTTGAAACCTCAGAAATGAAATTTTTGGTTTTAAAAATCAAACTACATTTTTGTTATCCTTTATTTATGTTGTGTTATTCCCCGCTTGTTCTCAGAACCTGATGAAAAAGTGCCACTGTGCCAATGCTACGTACCTCTTCCCGCAAGACAAATTCTATGACATCAATCTGGACTTCGGGGACAAGTCACTACAGTGCAGTCGCAAGGTTGACTGTCTGAAGTTGTGGTTGATGTGGAAAGCTATTGGCTCCAACGGCATGGCAGAGCGAATAGACAAAGCTTTCGTCAATATAAGGTAAAAAGGGATGACTATATCTCTGGGGAAGGTTAACAGCAGAATGATGTAACATTTGAAAGCATAAGTGAAGTGCTTGCTACTTGATGTTTACATGTGAACATACAGAATTCTTGGTTGATATCCAAAAAGTATTTTCCTGTTTCAAATTAAAATTATTAAAAAAAAATTTAAATTTAAAAAAGGTAAAGGATTTATACTTTTTCAACAGGTATGTGACAGAACAAATGCGGAAAAGGGAGGGATTCCAAATTCTGGAAGAGGCAAGTTAACTCTGTCTACAGAAATGATTTATACATTTTAAACTTCCACTTTCTAACACTGTATTTGTCCTAATAAACAGCCAGAGTATGTGAACCTATGCTTCTGGTACATACCACCAAGTTTGAGGGGAAAACAGGGAAGTGCTGATTACCTGGACAAGCTGGCGAAGGTAACTTTCAAATTTTGATTTACTTTTTACCAGGTAAGTCTCATTGAGGCAGGTCCTGACCTGACTACAACACGTAGTTGAAAAGACAAGCATTAAGCTTGTCAAATGAAAAGACTCATTACCAGCGCAAGCGATCCCATACAAACAACATAAACACAGTGCTACTCAATAAACCCCCCCCTATCTAATTATATGTGCTGACACAGAGAGCCCAACAGAGTCTTCACAAACTCCACAAAACATATAGTTTCTTTGCACCCATAGGGTCAAATATTGACTAGATGCATGTAAAAATCAGCACAGTGATAGGATTAAGGTGATAGGTGACTGTTGTTTAATTTTCCCCCGTAAATTATTGTCAATAGGTGGCTCCAGTCATTAAGCAACGGATGATGAAGCAAGGCACCATGATGGTGGGATACCAACCTCTGGAAGGCCATGTCAACTTTTTCCGTCTAGTGGTATTGTCCCCACTTGTATCTAAAACGGACATGGACTTCATTATTGATGAAATTGAGAGATTAGGGAAGGATCTGTAATTGATATAGTGATGTAACCCCAAGAACAACACTGTATTTTTTGTTGTTCAAATTGGTTACAATATATACAACTGAATAATGGTTGTAATTGAAGCTTCTAGCTTCTTCATCTGATTGATGAAGGTAAATAAGCTCTGGTTTTGTGCTATAAATCCATCCTTGTGCCATAGACACATTTGCTATATTTTTTTTGTGTTTTGGAGAAGCAGAAAACAGAGTTGTAAAAGCAAGGATGTTATAACTTTCAACTTGGTAAAAGACTTGTACAGATCAAACAACGATAGTGTAATTCATTGTTTACCTAGCTCATAATAATAATTTAATAATTTAATAGGCTTTAAAATATGGTGGACTCTAGTTTTTCTATGTCATCTTTCTGTTGTAACATTATTCATGATTTATGTGTCATTATTCATCATCATTACATATTCTGAAAAAATCGAATTCATTTTAAAATCTGTTTAAAAATTGGATGAGACAGTTACTGTCTACCGTCACAGTTAAGACAATTAAACTTAAGAGTCTGAATACTGAAGAGAATATAGCTCACTGTAAATTACAATTTCTGTTATGACCTAATATTTCTTTGTTATCTATGTTTATCACCAGTGTATGAATCAATATGATTTTGTGGTAACATTGTATAAAAAGATCATTCCAGCCATGATGAATGTTACAGATAATGTTACCTATATTTGTAATGTCAAATATTTTCCTACATCTAGACACCATTTGCAGAGATATTCTAGCACTTTATTGATGATACAACTATGATACAAATTACATTAAATGTTTATTTAGAAGCAATTATAACTACATCCAAGCATTGCAATGTGGAGGCAGAGTGGAACAGAAACAACTAGTCAACAGCAATAATGTATGTTCTGTTACTACAAAGTAAATAGAATGGTAGAAATACTGTATGTAAAGGCAGTTAGCTACTTTAGGGAAATATATGACCACCAGGTGGCGTAAGGTGAGGAGTAAACTTCTAATTTCTGCATTGGGATATCAGAATGTCCCGACACGCAACACTTTTTGAACGTTTTGACAATGCTAAAGATACATTACAGATATCTGTCACACAAAAAACATACAAACATTTTGGTCACAGCAATAGGTTATATACAACATTAGATACATTTGAGCACCAACAAAACTAGAGTAACACACAGACAGTTGTCATTCCATTTACACTTTTTGGCATTTACAGTCTACCACTACAAACTTTCACACTACCAAAGGCTATGGCAAATACTGATATTCACACACCACATCATGTGCAAGTACGCACTAAATAGTGGTCTTTTACCGTTCCCTTACAAACATGGCCGCAAATGTGGGTCATCCATATAAATCATTAAACCACGTGGCTATGATTCTGGCCAATCTGTATCCTCCCCGGGGAACACTTCCGGTAGCGTTTCCTGTCAGTGTTTGTAAACTGAGAAAAATTGGAAGTGCGACAATAAATATTAACCTGATAAACTCTTAAAGTCTAAAGGTAAGCCCACCGTTTCCACCATAAGGCACGTATGATGCGTCGTACGTTTTAAATGGCTGATTTGAACTATTTCTACGAATGCTTTACAATGAGCGTAGTGATATTTTGTAGTAGGCGCTCAAGCCGCACGCCCTGCCTGGCTGTTGTGTTGGATGAGGCGGGCGGTGGGGGTTAGCATTCACTCACCATAGCAGAGTTGCCCTAAAGCCTAGCTAGCTAACTAGCTTTTTCTGTCTTAGTGAAAATAAACTGCTATCGTGTTTATAACGTTTAAATTCAAGCTTTTTGAAAAGAGTACTTATCCATAAGGGATGCTATCCCGCTTTTCGTGTCCCAATTTGTACAAAAGCTTGTACAAATATAGCAATACCTTGTACAAATATATCCAGTTTTCTGAGCATAGCGTGCTTTAGGTCAGTTCGATCGTTTTTATCAAGTGAAGGTAATGCGGTGTGTGGAACTTGGATTGTTTGCTAAATAACTAGGCGGCTCTCTTTTTTGAGAATACAAAACGCATACTTACCGTAGTGTTACTAACAATGAAACACCCAAACAAATCGTTTCAACTTAACGCCACGGTGCGTTTATAGAAGAGCATTGCTTTTGTCCAATTATAGTTTCCCTACAGTGCAGGTTACAGTCTTTTGTTGTTGTTGTCACGGACGTGCGTGGAGTCTTGAGTGGATCTGTATTTATTACATACGTAATTGGAATGGGCGTGGGGTTATGTAGAATGAATAACAAGGCAAGGACCAGATCCATTCCACCGACTCAAAGGGTCAAAATTCGATCCGATACTGATCACTGCTCACAATGAGATTTTGTCTTGATGCATTCTACAATAAATACATGATGATAATTGTTCCAAAAGTGTATTATCTGACTATCTTGAGACAATTTGAATAAAATATTTCAGGGTACAAAATCTGTCCAATACAGAAATGACTTACTTAATTACATTTAATTTCCCCTTTTTGTTAGAAATGGAAATGCAATGCACATACCAGTGTGCTATTTACCAAAAAAAAAAAATGTTTTAAATCAGATTTATATGAAGTGGCACCCCCCACATATGTGGGCTTCATACTGTATATTTGTAAAACCATGACATGTATTTTGTCCTCTTCATAACCTTTCCTTCTTTCCTTTGAAGTACTTTATGTGACTTTTTTTTTTTGTCAATCATGGGAACAGTTTGCATGCACCAAACCATTAGGGCTCTCTTCAAGCCTGTCAGAGTATACATATTAATAATAACACATTCTGGCTGTATCCAAATTTCAATGACTGATTAAACCTAATCTGATTGGTGTGGCATTCAAGTTTCCTATTAGAGCATGTAGAAGTCTTAGCCTACTGTTTTGTCTACTTTCAGGCTTTGGCCCCTGATGATTTGGGTGGGTGTGGTCTCTTCTTTTACCCCCTCATCCTGAGTGAAGCCCCCCTCTGTTTCCCTTAACACACACGCATTCAAACCACGGAGATGACACACCATACCAACTCCAATGTCCGAGACCATATGAAATGGGTCAGTGAAAGTCTCCTCATCTCAAGAATCACAGTCATGGTGTTTGGGTTTCCTATCCTCCCCCAGTGCATTTCTTCCTTTCTCTTGCTTACAGCTTGTCTTCTTTTTGTCCTCTCAACGCTGACATGTTGTTTGTGTTGCTAGGCTGGCTTGCTGGGCTGCGAAGCAGTGCTGTCCAGCATGGCACTGATGCAGGCCAATAGCATTCCAGGCCAGAAAAAGATGATGTCACCGTTGAGCCAGGGGCCGAGGGACAGTCCTGACAACCACCAGCCCCAGCACAGCCACACCCACCAGGGACACCATGGCCACCAGCCCCATCACAGCCACATGGGCCATCCCTCAGCTGGGAGCTGTCCGCCACTAGTAAGAATCCCATGTACACACACATCCCAAGAGCTCCTGTGATGTCCATCGCTACAGCTAACTGTGTTGCACAACTCCAGTTGTCGTAACCTACTAATGACACTGTCCAGGTTCATGTTTCAGAACATGTAGCAGGCCTCCAGTTGTGACAGACAACTTTAACGCTGTCTTCAGACTTCTGCTAGTGGCTGTGTTACTGAGGTTGACCTTCTGCCTCTAGTCAGTCAATAAATACACATGACATAACCCAGATGGGGCAAGCTCTTACGGACAGCGTTACCAGACAAAGATTGGTCTTACGACAGGCATTGATAGTGTGCAATAATGCATGCTGAAAAGTTTAAAGAGTGAAAGAAATATAGAATTGATTAAAGTATGTACAGTTTGTAAGTTTAATGTTTGTGTGTATATAAATGTATAATTTTTTATAAATTAAAAAAAAAAATTTGTCAGATTTTCTTTTAGCTTAAATGTGCTATTAAATGAAAACGACCCCCTCCCTGTGCGACAAAACCCTGCTTGTCCGTAATATCAGCTAGCTACTTGTTACAAGCATGGTATATATTACCAATATTTAGTTTGTTTTTAAATGTATCCAATAGTTTTATCATGACGGTATATCACCATAATGTCATTTTACCACGCTCTTCCTCATGAAGTTGATCCGTAAGGATGGCGATTATCACTCCAGAATGATGGAAGAAAAAGATATCCAGGCAAACCAGAATATGCAACCTAAGAAAAAGCACAAAAAGTCAGGGACACCCAACAAAGTTAAAGAGAAAGTGGAGGTAAGGATTGCTCCACACTGAAAAGGCATTACTTTCAATTCACAGTAACCAATATCTTCTAACACTGGGCATTTTGTTAGCCTATGATTCCACAGATGGATATGGATGATGACAACTCACTGAAAGTCCAGAAGAACTTTATCTGTGACCACTGCTATGGGGCATTCCGGAGCAGCTATCATCTCAAGCGACATATACTTATACATACAGGTGAATAGAAAGGTCTAATTGTTTTCCTGATTGCAGTGTGGTCTGTCTGTGCACTTTACATTAGATGTGGATAAGCTGCCCTTCTTCATGTGCCCCCAAATTCAGACACCTTTTATTTGGTGTCAACTTGTAAATTGGCTGCATTAGTTTGTAACTTAATGTCCAAACAAAGCATTAGGTATTTGGATTTTATATTTGATTCAGAATCAGTGACAATAATATTGATTTGTATTAGAATAACCTTTTTTCTTTTACCCACCCCTTATTCTCTGATTATTATTATTATTATTAATACAGTACAAACAGCATGAATAAACACAGGTGCATTTTGTGACAAACCATGGATGTGTTTGTTGGTAGGGGAGAAGCCGTTTGCTTGTGATGCGTGCGATATGCGGTTCATTCAGCGTTATCACCTGGACAGACATAAGAGAGTGCACAGTGGAGAGAAGCCCTACCAGTGTGATCGCTGCCACCAGGTAAATCTGTTTGTACTATCAACATACTCTACTCTGTGTTCACTGACATTTCCTAAATGAAAGCCCTAAATATGACGGCAGTCACAATGCAAACCCATTGCTAAATTACTAGGATTGATTTGAGTTTGGCTTATTTACAGCTAGAAAAAGCATGCAGTTTAGCATGCGGGTAGTTAAAACTAGGTGGAGAATGTCTTCATCTGCGCAGTCATATTGTTTGATTCATATGTTGGCACGGCGCTGTTATAATGCAAATACATTAAGTGCTATTGTTGACTCAGAAAGGAAACACTCACTGTTTTGGTCTGTATTTACTCCTTGGAATGTTTATTGCCCAAAAACATAACTTAACTTAGTTAGGCTCACTCGTCAGAACAAAACACTTTATAACACTTACAGCCAAGGAAAAAATTAAGAGACCACTGCATATTTTTTTAATATATAATAATAATATAAATGTAAAAAAATATATTAAATAATTTTTAAAAATATAAATGAATATAAATACAGTATATTAAATACAAAATTATA
>JAODLI010017727.1:0-23085 GCA_027575585.1 Percopsis omiscomaycus
CCCAAACTCCAGACACCTGGTGAACCTGCACACCTGCGGACCGCACCTAATAAAACGAGAGGAAGGGCGAGCGAGAGCGAGAGAGAGAGAGAAAGCGCTAGCGCGCAGTGAGAGAAAGCTCGCTAGATGGCGAGAGAGAGCTACAGTGGAGGGGATCGCTAAGCCACCCGCGAGCGATCCCTGACAGTAAGTTTAGGTGGACGGCCATTTCGGTAGGTTTGCAGTTGTGCCATGCTCTTTCCATTTTCGGATGATGGATTGAACAATGCTCTGTGCGATGTTCAAACAGGGTCGGCGTCAGAACGAATCTAATGGGGGGGCATTTGGGTAGACGCGGGGGGGGGAACCCAAAACTGACATTATGTTTATGCTTGATAATATGCGCTTCCGTAGTACGCAGTCTAATTTCAAAACATGCTGCAAAGTCTCTCTGCTTTCCTTTCTCTCTCTCTCACTCACACACACACACACACACACACACACACACACTGCGCTGTGCACCCACACTACACAGAATTGTGCCTATACGTGCAAGCCATGTCTTTCTCTCTGTCCCTCTCTCACACACAGACACACACACACACACACACGCACGGTGTGCGTCATTAAAACATAATTGTTTGAAATAGACTAGCTTATACTACACTCTTACGAAGAAATGCAATATTTCAACATTTTGCCTAATAATCAGGCAGCATAATGCATAATGATGGATGCGCCAAATGTTAAGGCATGTTTAAAAGCAGTCAGTACACTGGACATTCCGATCAGAACTGTGTGGTACTTTGCGAGGATGTGCTGTATAGTCCAATCCCCCTCGATTGATCGTTTTTGTGAGCTGAAAAACTATTTTACAACTTCGTACTCTGCCTCATTTATAGGCGATCTTGACAGGTCCATAATATGCTTCACAGCCTTTACATCAAGAAATGTATCACTTTCTGGATTCAGTGCAACAAGTACACTAGCTAAGTGTGACCTACGTATCAACGTAATGACAACAAATCACCAGACCAATGAGCATACTACTTGCCCAAATGTGACCTTACGCAAATACCGACGAGCTGTGTATTTTCTTTCTTATTTTTGTTTTTATTTATTTTCGTTTAGTGAACGTTTTCACATTTAATGTGATAAATATATATTAATAAAATGGGCACCAAAGGCAGCCTGTGGTTAGGGGGTGGGCACAGTAACTCGGGCACAGTAACATGACGTAAAACCCTGTGTTCAAAGCTTGGGATATTTTTTTATAACCCAACCCTACTTCTTCACAATTTTATCCCTGACCTGTCTGGTGTGTTCCTTGGGCTTCATGGTGCCGTTTGTTCACTAATGTTCTCTAACAAACCTCTGAGGCCTTCACAGAACAGCTGTATTTATACTGAGATTAGATTACACACAGGTGGTCTCTATTTACTAATTGTGACTTCTGAAGGCAATTGGTGGCACTGGACTTTATTTTGCAGTATTACAGTAAAGGGGGCTGTCACGATCGGCGCGCACACGCTCGTGCCTCCTCTCGTGGCTGCGCACCTGCCGGGGATTAGAATTATATTCTGTTTGATTATTATTTCTATTTAAGTTCCCCTTGAGTGCTGTCGGTCATTGTTTTGGTGTGTCTCTTCAGAACCCATGTAACCTAGCGTTTGAGTTTATGTTTGTTTTTTTGTTTTTGTTTGTTATTGGTAGCTTTCTGTTATTTATTAAAACACGAGCGTAGCTCGTTAAACCTCTCCTCGCTGCTCCAGCGTCGCTGCACTCGCCACCTCCGCACGTTACAGGGGCTAAAAACTTTTGCACGCCACACTTTTCAGATTTTTATTTGTGAAAATCTTGAAAACCATGTATCATTTTCCTTCCCCTTCACAATTTTGTGCAACTTTGTGTTGTCCCAAAGAAATACATTTACGTTTGTGGTTGTAACGTGAAAAAATTTGGAAAGTTCAAGGGGTATGAATACTTTTGCAAGCCACTGTACATTATTCTTTCAGTGAGACAGTGGCCATCTATTTAAAATCCGGGGGGAGAAACATCCAATATCATCCAATAAACCAATCCCACATACATGTCAGCCTCTAAATACCTCAACTGCTTGAGAATTGATATTTTAATCTCAATGTGTTAAAATGTAATAATTACCCTATATTTTAGTAGTGTCTGATTGGAAAAATAATGAGACAGTGTCCCATTTATCATTAACTACAACATACATTGTAACTCATATGTTCCCTTATTTGAGTCCACAAGTCTATGGAAAGCCTTTTCAGGCATTATTGCACATGAGATGTGTAAACATAAAGGGCTAGTGTGTACGATATACTGTAGCATCATTGCATTAATCATGCACAAGTTGTACTGATTTTATAGCCTAATAAGACCATCCTCATTCTGGTCTACACATTAGCCTCTCCATTCAATGTTGTTATAGAGGCAGTGAATAGGAGTGAATCATATAATTTTAAAACACAGGTGCTAGCAGAATATTTTACCACCTTTAAACCAGTCAGAACAAGAACCACATCGGATGATTTTACAAATACAGGCAGTTAATTGCTTTTGGCATCAATTGAACTGCCCACAAGGGCGTTGATTGGCCGCTGGTTTAGTAACCAGCTGACAAACAGTTTTGAATTTAACATTCTCAGACTGATATGTGAAGCAAACCATAGAGGCAGACATTGCCAAATTGCAACGGTTTTACCAGGATATTGATGTCATTTTTTTGACATTTCAGTAGTTGTTGGTGTTGTAAAACTATTATTTATTTATTCATTTATTTAAGTATAAAGAGTAAGCAGAAATAAGCTAGAAATTGACTGGGGTCAGAAAACTGTGATAAGATGTGAGTGGTTCTGACATAATAGGTGCAGCAAACCTGATATAGGTGAGACAGGCTGATGTCTATCAATGCTGTACATGCCCCTGTGAAGGTGTCTAATAAGCAAACTCAGCTGTATATTCTAATAACAAACATATTTGGTACTAAAATTTTGTAGCAATACACTTGACCTTCATATTATGTATGAAATTTACTATTTCAAATCAAATTTACAGTCCCTTTTAATTTTTGCTATTCATCCATTTTGTGCTGACATGTGTGGCCCATCACAAGGAACATGTGCAGTGTACATACCAAATGGGTTCATAGTTATTAGTGGAGAAGATAACATGGAATTTTTGTCTGTTTCATTTCCTCCAACTACAGTACACACTGAACAAGCTGAGTTCTCCCAAATGCATCTCTCCACAGACATACTCCTGCTGCCTGTCATGTGACAAGTATCGGCTCAGGCATTCACACAGGCTTTACATATTAATAAAGCCATTCTGGAGAGGAACATGGTTTCTCCATCAGCGCATAGGCCTCAACACTCTAGTACTGTTTTATACCTTGTTAACAACATAGACAGTTCCACCACTGTTAATGCTCACCACCGAGTAAAGCTCTCAAATTATATTTGTACTGTAAGGTTTGAACATCTGCAAAAAAAACACAGCAGAACAACTCTTAAATCCCAAACCAAGATAGAAGATAGGATAGGTACACTCCTATTGCATTATAGCTCCCCAAGGCCCCCAAATTTCAGCCTAAGCTCACTCTTGATGTTTAAAACACACCTGTCCACTAAAGTGCGAGTGGCTGTATGGGGAGGGGTAGAGAATGTGAGCCTACAGTATGTGATCCTGTAATTGTATAGGGGAAGTATTGGAGAGGAATGCCATCAGCCGTCAGGTGTGGGAGGGGCATGTTCTTCTGAAGTTTCAATACCAATCTTTTAAAAATGCTGGTTCCAACGAAAAGGGTAATTCCAGACACAAATAGAGGAGTGTCCCTTTAAGGAAGTACATTCGAGAAGTGCTCTATATACAATTAATGGCAAACTTGCTTGTCTGTTAATTCTGTTGCTGTTTTTAAAAGATGATTGGCTTTTGAGGCTTGATTTATGGAAATAATAACTGGTCTAAACCAGAAGCCATTCTTTGATGCAGCTTTGACAACTCAACATATTTTTTATTCCATTCTAATTGGGATCTGTTGAGTGTTTAATGATTGCCAACCGTTTACCAATACCAATGATGTCTTATTAATCCCCTTATGAAAGTTATTTTCTGTCTTCAGGGGAAGCTCAGTGGTGTTGCGAAATAGTGTCTCTGTATCAGAAAGGAATTCATTGTATTGCTCAAGGAACCTACATCAAATATGCTATCTGGAACCAAACGCAGCATGGGCCAATGGGGGTGATTATACAGGATTTAATGTAGTTCTGCTTGTCCTTTCTGATAGACCAACCACAAACAGATGTTTTTTCATTATTCTGTATACCTTTTTTTTTGCTTTGATGCATGTTTTTCTTCTCTTGGGTTATGCTAGTTTCCTTACTACATAAATGGACCTACAGACTATAGGTTTAAGGGCTAATTAGTTCTCTGTGAATACCAGACAAATGAAAAACTACTAGGCTACTACTAAAAATAAATGTTCACTATTACTGTCAGGTGGGATGGATCAAAAAGGCACCCAGAAAGTGTCCAATCGACCTCTCGGTATGTTCGACTACTGTATGGAACCAAAGCCAACCCTATTAACATATTAACATACTAACATAACATACATAATAAAAACAAACAAAAAAATCATTCTGCCTCAAAGAATCAGACACGTTCTCACCTACGATAAATACTCTGTTTGGTTTAGGCGAGGAGTGGCCTGGGTAGAGCGTGCAGGAGGCAGGACATGACACAAAAACAAACAAAAAAACACAACTGTGCATAAAGAAGGGGGTAGAGAAAATGTGAGCCTATGAGCACTGTAGGGAGAGGAGTAGAAAAGAATGAGATGCTGTCAGACTACTATAAATGGCTTACTTTACATAGTTATTGCACTACTGCCATGAGAAGTCATTGAGAAAGAGAAACTAACCATAAAGGCTCCAATATGAGTAAACCGCAGGTTGCCAACATTTCAGATCCATCCAGCTCACGCAGTCTACACAGGAGAGATGGCACTCAAGTATAAAGCCATTTATCTTGAGCACACCGTTTGGATTATTTATTGCTGCCGTACACAGAACCGATCCAGGCGGATTTCTATGTTCCTCCGTCTTCATGCATTGCTCAGGTAAATCAAAGTGACTGTTTCAGAGAAGGAGATTGGTAAAAGTATGAATTGCGGATGCGGGTTGGTGCTACAAACCCTGCGGTGCAAAAGAGGTTAAGCAGGAAGCGTTGTGTATCACGACAGAGACAGGGACATCGATTGGAGAGTGACATTTTATGCTGTTAAAGTTCCCTTGTCAAAGAAGCTTTTTAAGTGGCTTTGGGAAATTTCTCAGGAGAGGCATGACTAATGGATGTTTCTGGAATGATATGCACACTCACACGGCTGCTGTCTTGGTGACCTTTTGCTACAGTACATGGGTTGAGCATGAATCATGCATCTTCACTAACCTGTTATCAGTCACAGGCAGTTCTCTAATGTAGTGGTTCTCAACAACCCCCTGGGGTCAAGCTTCGTTTTGGGGGGTCATGTGGTGTGTTTTTTTTAATCTAATTTTACTATTCGTTTGGCCGATGTTTTTCAGTTGTATTGAAATGTTTTATGCTTGTTATATGTCTTATGTTATACTACTAAGGGTAAAGGCCATTTCACACTCATTTGAAGAAGTTAAAATAGATACAGTATTGAGACCATACCTTCTTAAAGGAAAAAATCTAAATGACTTTGTATTGCTCAAATTGGTCTTTCTGATTGAGTTCCATTCATTCAGATCTGGTGGTGGCCAGTAGAAGCACTTGCGTAATTTAGCAGACACTTTTATCCAAAGCAACTTACAATTACATGGTGCTATTACATGGAGCAGGTAGGGGTTAGGCATCTTGCTCAAGGACGCTTACAGGTAGGCCAACTCTGGGGCTTGAACGCACAAACTGGGGCTCGAACGCACAAACTAGACTATCCTGCTTCAACACTCAGAGAAACGTCTGGTGCTTGAGAACTACTATACTATTGATTAAAGCTCAAGTGGAAGTGGACTTCAACAGACCATAACTACATCTTCACAACTTTGACTCTCCTTTCATCCTTTACATCTATTTTAAGCAATGTAAACCCCAGTCCCCTTTGATGGGCAGTGCAGTGCAGTGTCCTATAAATGACCTCTCCACTGGGAATTCTGTCTGCTTCTCAAATTGGTACATCTCCCCTTCAAAAAATAACACAATCCAAGCACATTTGCATTTGTTTAAGCAGCCTGTAATATACATTAGTATTGTTCCACTCTCAATTCAATAGTGTACATTTTTACACGATGCAATATAAAAGGTCTGGCCTTAATATCTTTCTTGATTCTTAGTTGAGGCAAATTTTGTTTTAGAGGTTAATGACTAAAGTGTCAATAGTTTACCCCCAAGTATTACTGTAGTTATTTTTCTCTTTGGTCTTTTTGACCAAAGACCATGCATGCTTTTAACCTCTGCCTTTTACTGGTAAACCCACAAATAGGGGATCCAGGGGTTAAAGGTGCTGTAGGTAGGATTTAAGAGCTATATATTTAGTGTAATTTATTAGAAATGCAATCTGTCAGCTATCAGTGATTGAAATGCCCTGTTCTGGTTGATAGCCCCCAGCCTCAATAAGTCAATTTAGATTTTTGACGCCGTCCGAAAGAATTCAGGGCCTCTTTTCTCTGATTGGTCCAGCGAATCTACATTGCCTGTTAATCACATGAATGTGCGCACACAGCTACAACAGGTTTGTCAATGGCACTTCTCAATGGCAGACCAATGGGCTCTAGAGGGAAGGAGCAGAGGAGAAGGGGGTGGGTTTTTGGGTTGTTGATTTTTTAAAATCTTTCGTTTTTTTTGTTTCTAGATCTCTCAAATCCTACCTACAGCAGCTTTAAGTGCTTTGCTGGTGGTGGCTGGGAGAAAACATTACTTGTTAACTTTCATCATACAGATTTTCCACGGATGGTAGGGGATTTGAACCATCTTCTATCTGGCCGCAAGCTTGCTCCTCCAACCTCGAGGCAACAGTCTCCCCGGCCTGTCCTCATCAATAATTCTTGCCTTTCATCATGTGGCAACATATTCTTTTCAACTTTGACGTCTTATCAAATTTACGTTTAAAGGGTCGGCTTAGTAAAAATAAATACATATACAACAAGCTGGAGCGGTTCTTGTTAGCCGAGTTTCTGCTTGGTTGTGCTCCAAATGCAATACCTTGTTCAGTGAGGGAAATAAACTACAAGAGACAGAGGGTTTTTATGTCAGTAGTTTCAGTGTTGCGTCCCTGTTGGATTTCTCCTCTATGGCTACCTGTCACATCCACTTAAGAGTGAGGAGAGATGGTGCGCTTTCTGAACCAAAGTGCCCTTCAGTCTGCCTGGGCAAGTGCACCCTGGGAATAAAACCAAAACCACAGGCTTCCACTCCATGAAACAATTCTCTCTGCCACTCCTAAGAGATCTGCCACCAGAAAATATTGAATTTCAAAACAGACTGGCAGGGAGACAAAAGCTTGGCCCGTGTTGTAACGTGTTTATTCTAGATAATGAAATCTAGATGGCTCTCCGATCTTTGGCCATTTCATCAGTGTTCTGTGCAATTGAGGAGGGCTACCTATATACTTAGTTACTCTGCAAGAGTGCTGGAAAGACTTCTGACAGCTGAAATGGGGGGGGGGGTCAGTTTACTTTTTTATTTATATTGCTATTATTCCAGCTATATAAAATTATACAGATAGTACTCCTACCTGCTCATGATTGTGATTTTTGCGAGAGCGCGCCAAGTAACCAGCAGGTGGCAGCGTCATTGGCGAAAACATAATTGTTCTCCCAATGGCAAGAGTATAGAATTACAACATTCTGAATAAAAACACTGCCACCTTCTGAACCTCTTTTATGTGATTAACATATGATTTATTTTGTTTTCCAGTAGTTAGAAAATATTGGGTAACACTTTATCATATGACTGACATGCCACCGACATAACCATGACATGACACCTGTCATGAACATGAAGGAGTCTTTATGATTGTTGATGACTGTTGTCATTCATTAAAATATGTCATTTTTAATGTTTAGTCGACATTGTTTGGTATGTCTTTGTTATGACCACTTGACATTAACCATGATGACACAACCTGTCAATGTATTTATGACAACTTGACATTAACTAAGACAACATAACCTGTCATGAACATGCCATGGTTGGCCTAATTATGAAACTTAAACTATTTAGTTGTATGTGTTAACATTACATTAAACTGTAATATGGTTGATTTTGACATATATGTTTCTTGGTGTCTCTCTGTGTATGTTCATGTCCATGTTCCCTGATGGTCCCTATTGTGTTCACCTGTGTCTCCCTTTGTCTCCCCCAGGTGTTTCCCCTTTCCCCTCGTTATCCCCTGTATTTAACCCAGTGTTTCTTGTTCCTCTGTGCCAGTGAGTCTCGTCTCTTTGTCGGTCTGTGTCACGGCCACATGGAAGCTAAAAGATGTTTTTCCCCCCGTGTGTTAAGCCTTACCAGTGCTCTTTAGTTCTCTTGTAGTTTTCCTTGTTAGTGGCCTAGCCAGTTTTTCACTTGCCTCAAGTACCCAGTGCCTTTAGTTTTCCCTTGTGCCTAGCATTGAATAAACTAAACCTAATAGCTAAGAGTGGAGCAGTGTCTGTAATTGGGATTAATAATTAAAGGGACCTTGACAATAGTATACTTTAGTGTAAAGGCATACCAAATATCCCAAAAGTATACTTTTATTTGTTGTACTTAATTTAAAGTATGTTATATGTATATTTCAAAAATTTGTCATTAAGTAAAACTTAAGTGTACTAATAATAATTATACTAATTTTGCTATACTCAGTGGTATTACAGTATTGTATACTTTAACATAAGTATACTTTATTTTAAGTTTATTGTAAGTGGTATTTAAGTGTACTTTAGAAAAGTGTATTACTTTCAAGTCATATAAATCACACTAGTGTACTTCCACACTTACAATATATAATATTGTTGGTTGAATTCCAGACTTGCTGCGGCAAGTCTCAACCCAAGTTCTCCCAAAACCACCCTCTTTATAAGCCTTCACTGGCTCCCCATCACGGCCCACATCTGATTCAAGACACTGGTGTTGGCCTACAAGGCAGTAAAGGGAACTGCCCCACTCTACCTCCAAGCAATGGTCAGGTCCGAGGCCCCTACCAGAGCGTTTCAATCTACCACCTCGGCTGGTCAGCTTGTGCCTGCGTCGCTATGAAGGCGCAAGAGTCGCTCAGCCCACACTCTTTCTTTCCTGGTGACACAATGGTGGAATGAGCTTCCGGCATCAGTCAGGACAGCAGAGTCATTACCCATCTTCTGCAAGATAAGAGACTTAAGACCCACCTCTTCAGAATCGACCTTGGTACCTCAGCAACTGACCTCCCTACCCCATAACACTCCCACTAACTGAAATTCTCTATTACAATCCCTTATCTTCCACCTCTCTTTTTTAACTATATTTTAAAAATAAAATCCCTCTTTCTTTCTTAGATCAGCTCTTAGAAAATGTAGCACTTCTTTAGGTTTTGTAATTACTTTGATGATTGTATGATATGTTAATAGGTAATGTATGTTGCAAAATGTATAGCTAACATAGACCCCTACTGTGGTCATTTTAACAGAATTGTATTTGCTTATGATAACCTATTGACACCTATTGTAAGTTTCTTTGGATAAGTGTCTGCTAAATGCTGTATGTAAATGTAAAGTATACTTTAATTCCACTTATTTAATATTATATTTAGGTATACTTACAAAGAGTGCACTTTATTATGTCCATTTTAAGGTGTACTCTAGTGTACCAAAAAGGTAGATTAAATCTGTATAATATCTATAGTTTTCAGTTAGTCTACTTATGTTAGTCTACTGTTAGTCTACAAAATCCCTTGTTAATGTTGGAGGACCACGCCAGCGAGCGCTCCCAACACCCCACCGCCTCGCGCAGAGCAAGCTCCTTACGGCCAGGCCAGCCGGCGCCTCCACCATCTCGCCACTCCGTGCAGAGCAAGCTCCGCCTGCCAAGGCGACTAGGGGGCTCAGCCATGCAGTACGCCCGACGCCCCGCTGTCCCCGGTCTCGGAGTGTCAGCTGGTCTGCGCACCGACGCTCCGCTGGTTCAAGGTACCTCAGCTGGTAAGCGTGTCCGCTGCTCCACTGCCCCCTGCCCAAGAGATCCAGATGGCCAGCGTGCTCGACGCTTCGCTGCCCTCGGCTCGGCCATCTGGGGCCTTCTGCCGTCTCTGCTGGTCCCCGTTCCGGCCCGAAGGTCCCTTCTGCTTCGCCGGTCACCTGAGGGGTTTCTGCCGTCACCACAAGAGGCTGGGTGTGGATCTGGGGAGAGCCCGGTCCCCGGTCCTAGGTCTGCCCTCAGGAGGTGCGCCTTGGGGGGGGTTGTACTGTCACAAACGGGGATGCGCCCTGCAATGGCGCCGTGGGAGGACGCATGGGCTCTCGGCCATGCTCATGCCTCGCGTCCCAGCCACACTTGTTTGGCGCTGGGGCCGATTAGCGCACCTGCAGCGTTTGTAGTCTATTTAAGTTGGATCTGCGGTGCTGTTCACTGTTTTTTTCAAGTCAGTGTTAGTAGCCTTTGTCTATACCTGTGCGTACTATTACTTCTGTTGGAATCAATGCCGAGCCCTGCTCGGTAAAGTGCAGCTCCTGTCTCATCTACTGAGTCTCTTTCCAGCTAGCCCCTGCTCTCACCTCAACTGTTACAATCAGGGCTTAAAACAAGGAAGATCTCTGTGCCTAAATGTGTTCGGGGGTTACGTGAAAGAATGGAGGGAAGTGGGGTTCACGAAATAAAGAAATTAGACCAATGAACATGTTTAATAATACCACAACTGATACAAATAACAAACACCATGTTAGGCAGAAAGTTAGGCATTTAACATATTTTATTACTTTACTTTATACACTGCTCAAAAAAATGAAGGTAATCATCACAATAAAACACCAACTCAATTAAACTCAGTCTGTCAATAAATCTTGAATTGTGTATTTATTATTCTAGAATAAAATACAACTAAACGACATCACTGATCTAACTAATACTGTTAGCTAGTAATGTTAAGGGGATTTAAGTATGGCTAGTAGCTAGCTTTTGAAGAGACTAGGGGTTATTCCTCTATGTTGTGAGGCAGAGTTGCCAGGTCAGAGGAGACAGTGGAGGAAACAGGGGAGAAAACAGGGAAAACACAGAAAGCTTTTAGTGGAGCAGCCACCTATCGGTGTACTTTTAAAAGTGAGTGGTCAACCAAATGGCCGTTCACTACCAGCTCCTACTATTGGTGCTCTGTCTTGTTTTCTTTTCTACTTGGGCTGGTCAGTTATGAATTGCAGCAAACTGATTTTTAAGTTGCAAAAATATTTGTGGGGGAGAGCCTTCGTTGCCAAAACAAACCAAATTTCACTCTAAGCCTTTGGTGAAGCTTGGCAGCTCTGCATAAAGACTCCTTCATGTTCATGACAGGTGTCATGTCATGGTTATGATGGTGTCATGTCAGTCTTATGCATACCCCTTCAAATATAGTGTTACCAAATATTATTTTTGGCTACTTTCTGCTATTTAGTTAGCTAGCTAGCTAATTAAAAAAATACACTGACAGATGTTTGTCTCTTCCTGTTCCTTTCGCTCTTTAAAAAAAATATTTTTTCATGTGAAGCCTAACTGCTAGTTAGGCTTGAGAAGTCGTGACGGGTGTGCTGTGCCTGGTTGTCAAAACTACAAGCATGCTGCTTCTAAGCATGTGCTGAAAAGCCAGTCATTGATTTCTCATTCCAGAGAAAACCGCCGGGTATTTACAGCCTGGTTAATGCACTTTTAACAGTCATTTAGCAGATACTTCTATTTAAGGTGACTTACAATTTAGTGCAAGTAAGAACGGGGAGGAAGTGGTTATAGGCATCTCGCTGTGGAACCCAGGGAAACATCATTCCAGACTACTACTTTACCCTACTGCAAGGTGGAGCCTAAATATCCCACCATAATAATGTGTCAGGAAATGTAATCATTGTAATGACAAGAATATACCACCATACAAAGAACACATCACAAGTCTCTCATTTGCAAAAACACACAGTACGTCAGCGGTGTTGAAGCAATCCTTGTTATTATGTGTTCGGAACACAGATTAAGCGATTGCACACCGTCGCATCTCAAGGAAGACGATATATTACCTTAATTATTATGTTTTGACAAAATGTCAGCCAAACGACTGGGTTACAGCGGGCTGTTAACACAAGCTTGCTACTTCAGTAATTGCACACTCAACGTTCAATTCCCATGCACCTCCTGTGAAGCCTGACGCACCAGTACAAATGAGACATGCCGCTCTCCGAGATCCTTGGCATGGAAGCGGCGGACGGGGGTGAAATCCACACACTGTGGGCCTCAGCTCTGCAGTGCCTCTGACTGCCTAATGAGGCCTTATTAATTCAGATCAGGGTGAATGATTACCTCATAATTTTTATCCTCCAGAGAGCTTTGTCGCGCTCTGTAGTCTGCCCAGTAAATTTACAGCACACTGATCTGGAGTGCACCCTCTCTGTGCCAGACCGGTTAATATTCAGTGGCGGAGCAGCACAGCCTGAGCCTTTTTTTGATATGGACGTGGGATTCGAGAATTATTTAAAGATTGTTTTAGGTATGTTCCAATACCTGTACCTGTTCTCTCTTGAAAAGGCTATACTTGCACTAGCAGGAGAGATCTCTGACGGTGTAAACAGAACATTTTCTCTCTCTCTCTCTCTCTCGCTCTCTCTCTCCATTCCCCTCCCCTCTATCTCCATGCAGAGACTAGTTGCCTAGCAATGAAGTCTTTGATTTTATGTTCTGTGAGGCTTACATGCACAAGAAAAGGAAAAATCCATCAGGATTAGTTTAGAGTACTGTAACACCCAGACGCTCTCCCCTTGTATGTTTATGTGGACTGTAAAGGCTATAGGTCCTTTGGATAATGATAGTAAAAAGGGGAAGGTAAACACTGCTGTAGCACCCAACTTAGTCGGTTAATCCTTTCCGGGTGGCTCGTTCAGTGATCCAACTGTGCGGGGATTATCGGCTTCAACATCTTGACTGAGTTGATAAAATATTGAACAGCACTAAATTTCCAAATGGCATTGCAGTTTTTATTTTAATTCTACAGTTTGCCTCCGTGGGAAGGGATGACTATTTCTTCTTACAACTATCTACCTTCGTATTCGCTACTTTCTGTTCAGGGTCACAGGATGTCTATTGTGCCTGAGCACCTGAATGTGACACAATGGAACATTAGTCCAAAGCATGGTCACTAGAAATTCAGGGTAGTAAGATAAGATAACACTTAGTTGATTCCTTATGGGAAATTCTACTCAAAAATGTTTTTACTCTTTACCTCTTGGAGGTACTTTGAGGTAGGACTAACTATACAGTAAAATAATTTCACCAGGGGTGTTTTAACATTTATCCACCTGAAAATCTGATTTGGGGGCTGCATACTATTTGTGATGTTGCAAATAGTTGCAACCTATTAGGAAAACTCAAAAAACGGTCCATAATTCCCACAATCAAAAGATAGGCCAGCCAGTAGAGGCAATGAGCACTTAATTGGGTACATAGGCACAGGCATGGAATCAATCAGAAAGCATTGGTCTAGGGAACGAGGCTGGGGTAAAAATCTGAGAAACACTTGAGTTAAAGCAATGACTGCTAGACCACTGGGGATAAATGCCAAGACAATCTGACACAGATAAAAGGCATGCTAGGGCTATAGGGAACTAACAAGGTCCATGACACACAGGTGTGACGCGTCATTGTTCTCAGGTGACTTGAGGCGGGAAGATCACCTAGCTGATAGATGTACAGACACACCCACAAACTCTCGCTCAACCACCCACAAACACTGAACAGAGGGCGAAAAGGGACTAGGAGGCCAAGGTAACAGGTCGAGCATGGTTTATAATGCAGTCCTGTATGATCAATGTACTGATCCTGATCAATACATTGTGAATTGGTGAGTCTTATCAGTGGAGTTGCCCAAATGTACTGCATCACAAAATAAATGTGCCCTAGCTACATACCACAAAACAAGGCCCCATGATCAAGCTGGAGGCTTGCTTCACTTTCAGGAATGGTGGCCAATGCTGGTACTACATTTGGGGGCAAGAAGACGTTTTACAATTGGCGGCCCATAGAAAACAAGTGCCTCTTAAACAAATAGGAATTACTTGAACACTGCACAAGTTTAGAAATTATTCTTTTGAATCAGTGGGTTCAATTATTTTTGTCTCCTTTTAAAAGCCCAGGAAAGCTACTGTAGTTTTTCTTGCATAGCATCGTAGCAGGGAAAGGGCAAAGTACACGTCTTTGAGTTGTTGGAACGTGCAAACAGCAAAGGACACCGGCACACAAATGCCAAATGTGCTGTACATAGTTTGTTGTTTTGCCGTAGTCATGACTGTGTTTCATGGATGGTGTGGCCCATGGATTATTAAACCAACGGTATTCAAATATAGGTATATTTTAAAGGTATCTTGCTCTACATTTAATTAAACAGAACTCGTGTAAGCAAGAAAATTACTGCTAACTAAGTGTTCAACTGCTACTGTTAGACATAATGTATATTCATAGTAAGGTCTAGAGTAGATTCATGTTGTAGAAATCACAACATGCATACAGTATTTAAACCATGTAGTGTATTCAACTTAGCCTGTGTGGCGTTACACAAGCATGTCAGAATTGTAAATTACATATATACAAGATGCTTTCTCATTACTTTACTATTACATTTATTACATTTGTAAAAGACAAATAACGTATTGGGATTTTGAATAATGAACACACACGTTAAAAAACTAAACTATAAGAAAAACTAGCCAAAAAAATGCCCACTCCTATGAATCATGAAATTGAAGTCAATACGAGGTTACACAGTGAAAACAAGTTAAACTAACAAGTAACAACTAATCATAGGGGAAGATCTAGGCTACATCTTCTCAGCTCCCGGTGCCAAGAAAAAGACCACCATTAGTCATTCTGTGGCACATACCAGAAGAGAGTGTGAGCGTGTCTGCTTTGAGGGAAGAGTGTGCTGCAGTTCTGCATTTTTAATTAATTTTAGACTCAACCCCCCATCCCATCTCCCAGTTGCCAAAGCTCTTTAGCGAGAGAACCCCTGGGAGTCTTAACTAAAGGGCTGCGCCTCACATGGCTCCTCAAAAAGCTACAAGATGACACAGCCCTTTTATCTGCAGGTCTCTGTGTGTGTCCGTCATTATGCTTTCTCGGCATGAGGACAAAAATGTCTTCGCAGAAGAATGGAAAGATGTTGTGGCTCACAACGTCTACAATAAGGAAATAACTGAGGTTTACAAACTGGTCCCCACAAAATACCATGTGTACAGTATATACTGTATAAAAGGTGTGCGTATAATGTATGTAAAGAAATATTTCTGCAATGGGTTAATGTATTAGAGGCCAGAGGGGTTAAGCAGAGCAACTATAGTGTCCATGTGAGCCTTTATGCAAACATTATAGCACTGCCAGTTTTGTGAAATTTGCTCCTGAACAGCAACACGAATTCTGTATTATCCATGACTACGCTCCATACGGAAATACCCTGGCCAAAACGTAAGGTTCTTACACTAAAATTGTATAATCTTAGGCTATACACTACCACTTGACTTTAAGTGAGTATTTATGCGTGTAACAATATTATTGCTAGAGATAGAGCAACTCTGTGGTCTCCATAGCAGATCCTTGAGTGAAGAAGAAGGGATCTAATTTTCTTTCAGATGAAACGGGGTGAATTGACACACTGAGATAGCAGCCGTGCAAAATTGACCATGAAACTTGCTAATTTCAGATCAAAGTCAATACAGGCTCTCTCCCCTGTTCGATAGTTTGAGTGCATTAGAAGTTGTACCCTTGGGTTTTGAGTGCTCCTCATTTCTTGTCCTTTCAAAGCTATAATGTGAACACACACTGAGCTAAGGGCCCTCATTATGATTAGATAGATAGATAGAATAATGATTCGTTATTTTGGTAATTAACTAATTCCTTTTATTGTGGTTATTTACCATGCAACTGAATGCCTTTTGCTATTGTAACGGTATGGTTTTGGAGTGTTAGTGAAACGCATAAAGCTTATTTTTTATATTCCAAAATGAAACACAAAGTACAGGTATGCGAAACAGCAGAACAACAGTGACCAACAGCACCTAGTGCTGGCAGACGGCGAGGACCCTCAGGAGGTCTGACCAGGGACGGGCGACCTCGATGGCTGGGATCCTCAGGGGCCATGGATGGGCGGCAGTGGCGGCTGGGACCCGCTGGCGGCCGAACCAGGGACAAGCGACGGCGACGGGTGGGACCCTTTCGTGGCCGGGTCGGGGATGGGCGACCGTGGCGGCTGGGACCCACTGGTCGCCGAACCAAGGACGAGCATCGGCTACGGCAGCTGCTGCGGGGCTTTGACCGCTTGACACCCGGACCAGGCTCGGGCTCCGGTTGTGAGGACTCACAGGTCCTCACACCCAGAGCCCCCCTGCGTGCCTTGACCAGGGTGAGGTGGAAGTGGTGGATGCACATTTTTTTGGCAAACTTCAATAAAGTCCATAATTAAACCGAAAAGGCACACCTGTAGGTGTGCTGCTAGAATGGGACGCACGGAGCTTGCGCGGGCCAGTGCACGCCGATCGTGACAGCTATAAACTGTTATCAAGGCAGATCTTTGTGTTTTTTAATTTATCAAAGTTAGTCGACTGGATATTTTTAGTAACTTCGATGTCCGCTATCCAGCACACCCTGTAGTGGCAATGGCATCATAGAGATTTTGGTGGAAGGATATTAGCTAAAAAAGCGAAAAGCACTTTCCTAGAAAAAATGTAATTCTAGTAATTGATTTAGTACAAAGCCTTTAAAAATGAATGACTCTTATGCATCGCCAAGTATCTGTGATTTTGACATGGCAAATTACAATTACATTTACAGCATTTAGCAGACACTTTTATCCAAAGCGACTTAAAATTAGTACATATGTCAACAGTTGAACTGGTTAACCACCAGATTTTGCAAGCATCTGCAAAACATTTTCCTATAATAAGCGCAGCATCATGTAACAAAGGTACTTCACCTATGCATTTGCACAACATTACTCAAAAGTTATCATTTGCTCCTCAATAGAGTCAATATTTGCAATAATCGAAAGTTATCATTCACTCTTCAAACAGTCAATAATTGATAACTGCAAAGTGCCTAATATTCTTAGAGCTGATCTAACAAAGTAGAACGTTTTTTTTACAGGGAAGAAAGGAGGATAGAATAAGGATTGTTAGTGGGATTAGTGCTATGAAGTAGAAACATCGGTGGCCGAGGTACCGAGATGGATTTTGAAGAGGTGGGTTTTAAGTCTCTTGCGGAATTACAATGTCAACTTTTTATCTTGAAAGAATATGTGTAAAATCATATTATGCAATACTTGTACTCGATCCTAGATGAAATAGTGATTATCTGACATAAAACCATTGTAGAAGATTTGACATTTCCTTTCAAATTAAATTAGATTCTTATTCAACACAACTTTAGTTGGCAAATGAATGACTTATGTTTTAGATAATGTTAAGACAAGGTAAACTTGGACATAGTTCCAACAATAGTTCCAACAGTGGATCTGTAGACTATGCATGCGTTTCATTGCAAATAGACAATAGAGCCACGGGTCATGATGAGTGTTGTACAATTTATGTTAAACTTAATACACCATAAATAATGTAATTTGTGATAATATTTTAAAGCCATATTAGTGTTCATCAATATAATTGGAGTAAATTATCTGAAGCTTTCTGGTAAACTGCAGTTGAACAGATGAACTGAACCTTAAACATAAGGAAGGTATCAGATCGAGCAAGGCAATGTCCCAGCAAAAGCAAGCAATGTCCCAGCATTGCTGTTGGAAACACCAGAAAACATATTAAAGATGCATTAAGTTAAAATTTAATGAAAGAAAAGTTGTTTTTTTCATGCAGCAAATTAAAATTCATGACTTACAGTAGGTCTATGTGTACCTAAGGGTTGACAAATTTCAAAAATGTGTGTTGTTCAAATATTGCTATACTCTAACAGTTGTTTTACTGATTTGTTTTCCACTGTCTGTGGAAATAAATTGGCAAACCAGACCGATTAATGGCATTTCATTTTTCCCAACATGCAGTGTGAGAAACCCTAGAGTCTTCTGATATATATCCTCTAATTAGAACAAGCTATCTAATGAACCTCATTTGGACTTGGAAAACTAATAAAGGCAATGTGACGGGTGAGGCTGCATGGCAATTGGATAACTTACTAGACAAGCAGTATTTGTCTGAGTTTGTCTAGGGGTGCTACTATGTCAGAAAAACATTGTTGAGCATGTTTATTAACTGAGATTAATTTATCTGCGCCAATCCTCAATTGATCGCGATTGATTGTGTGTCGACACTTGGGCCAGGTAAATTGTAGCCTACTTGTCAATTGATACGGACGGCCCCAAAATACACTGTAACACTTACTTTTATAGTACTCTTACATTCTTACCAATAAAAGGTGAAGAAATTTCCCAAAAAGAGTTCAGATTGTTTTTGGGGCTGTACCCTAAAGCCTTATTCCTAATCCTTATTTTATTAAGGAACATTTCCGTACCCCATGTGACAGAAATGTACTTTGCTCAAGGCAGGAGCCCCTGGGCAGTGCACCAATTCATTAGTAAACCAACATGGTGTACTATCCACTATACTGTATGTTTCAGAACTTATTTCAATTGCTGTCAGTTCTTCCCGTAAATAGTTTATTCAGAATAGCCAGAAGCATCACTGTTTACATTTTATCTTAGCTTGCCATAGTTGGAAGCACACATTTAATAATTTCATTTGATTTTAACGTTTTATCACCTTTTTCTAAAAATACCTGTCTTTGACCCTAGGAGCTTCTTGTTTATGTAATACTATTAGCATTTCATTAACATAAAGCGTGTGTTTAAACGTCACAGCAGTGAAACACCTGCTCCCATTGATTTCATATGAATTTTACTGTCATTGAACACAACTACACTAAACATTTACAATTTTTATGTTCAAGACCTTTTTTGCTGAAAGAAAGTAGAAAGCTCCTGGGCCCTATGTAGGGAAGCTTTGAGCTTTACCTAAGCTTCCGATTTACTATGTCCTGTAGATTTCTGTCAAACTTGAGTTGCTTCACAAATCGAAGCTCTAGTCAGCATTATATCCTAGCATGAGAAATATTGTAGGAGGTGTGGGGTGTGAGCAGGGTGATTTGCATGTCTCACTCTCAATGCGTGAGTTGGCAGCTCTGGGAGAGAGACACAGATATAATCAGGAAGTGAAGATAGAACACAAGTAATAGTTATTATTTCTAAGCGAGCTACAGTAGTGACATTAGCTGTAGCTAGGGCTATAAATGCATGTTTCTAAATTTTTAACAGCACTACATAAGTTGCAATTTGACTTAACAAATAATCAACTATTAAGTTACAGATATTGCTGTTAGCTAAAAAGTGAGATTGCAGCATTAGCCTAAGCCTAATTCTCAGCCTCCATTAACATTGATATTTACTGGAGAGACACGCATGCTATTTACAAGTCAGGACTGACCCGTCAATATACAGTATGTGTATATATGGAAAAATGTCAATCACTGCATTGAAGGACTACATTTACCTTGAAAAGTATGAATCATTGTTTGTGTGTGTGTCTGGCCTCTGGTCAAACTGGTCAAATGTGCTTGATGACCCCTCAGTGATTTTGAAGGTTATTTCTATTTGTTGCTTCTGTAACCAATTTATGCCACAATACATAGGGGACAAATACATGTGCAGGCCAGTTTTTACCACACATTGTGAATTTGTATCCAAATGGAAGTTTTCGAGACAATGCTTTCAGTCAATCTTCAGGCACAGTGGATGTATTGTTACAATTGTAATTGGCCTCCTTGGCCATTCCTCGGTTTTTTGCCAGTTTTATCTACAAGATGGCCTCTGTCATAAAGGCCATGTCAGGATACCAGCTCTACTGTAAAAGTAGCTGTCAGACAAGGCGACATAATCAGGACAGTTAAGAGTAAATGATAAACAAACACGCTTTCTTTTTTTGTACTAGTGTTGTTTTAGCATGAAATGCATGCTTTGTAACATCCCCACAGTGTGCTGTCGATGTCCTAATTCTGTCCTCCAGGCCAGGCCTGATTCCTTTGAACTACATTTAGATTTTTTTCCCAAATGTAAAACTTAATGTGAAACTAAGATGTTATTGTCATTATTTCACCACAAAGCGACAGTACACGTGCTATTCCTAACCCAGGCAAATCAACTAGTTTTCCAAAGGTAATTATGAACATATAATGTCTACTATGCTTACAATACATAAAAGTACATACCAGTACAAAGACGCATTCAAGTGAGATAATTTTTTTTTGCATATTTATAATGCTGCATATCTGAGTTTTAATAGTAAGAACATAATGGCTAACAGATACCCAAATATTGTATGGTCATACCTACCATTGAGATATATAGATAGATAGAGAGTTATTTTATTCTCTTTCTTTACCCACAAAGTCAATGTGCATATTTATTATTTAAATCCTTTGCTTAGAACTTTTAATATTTGAAACTTTTCAGAAAGATAATTGATAATTACTTTTTTTGGGGATATTGAACAATAAATCAATCACTGAGAGTGTCTAGGCTTTTTGAGTTTCACAACACACCTTATTTGAAATTCTCTAAATAAATTATTACATGGATTGCCATATATAATTTCTAATAGATTCAGTGATATAAGGGAGTCGTATAACATTAAAAATGTATTTTTCCAATTAGACTTGTACTACTTGTACTTTCATTTAATATGGAAAACTAGTGAAATAAATCTCATTTAGTAAATTAATGTTACACTCCTTTTGTGTGTTTGTGTCTGGAATTACCCTTATGGCTTGAAACCACTTTTTTTGGTTCTAAAGCACATGGCTGTCTCGATTGGCGTGCACAGGCCGGTGCACGTCCCGCGCCTTCACAGGCTGCGCACCTGTGGGGGATTAGCCCCACAGCCTCCTTTGTTAATTATGGACACTGTTTAAGGTCCCCAACAGCACTAGGTGCTCGGTTGCCACTCCACAACGCAGTGTTACAGAATGACCAACCAGTTTTTCCGGGGAGTAGCGGCCATGAATTGGGAATACTTGTGGAGCCTTTGTACGTGGTCCCCAGTTCGGAGGAGTGGAAGCGGCCCACATTAATGGCGGAGTAGCCGGAGACGGTGAGCACGCCGCAGCCGGCCAGCCTGGCTGCCCGCATCGCCGTGTAGAGCCATCTTCGCATGCGCGGGGGAATCGATCCGCCGGCCCTGTCGCCCACACTCCAGTCTCGATGCCCAGGGAAGGTTCCTGCCGGCCAGCCTCCGGAGGACACCGCTGTCCAGCGACGCCCACCTGAGGGTCCTCGCCATCTGCCGGAGGGCCCCTTCTGCCAGGAGGCGCGCCTTAGAGAGGGGGTACTGTCACGATTGGTGTGCCTCCCGTCCCGGCTGCGCACCTGTGTGCCTCCTTTGTTAATTATGGACACTATTTAAGTTCCCCAACAGCACTAGGTGATGTTGGTCACCGTTTTGCTTTGCCTGTACTTTGTGTTCAGTGTTTTGAGTATTAAAATACGCTTTCCACGTCTGCCCTCGTTTTTCCTCCAGCTCACACTTTCTCTCGCCACTCCATGACGCAACGTTACAATGGCTCTTCCATACCTAGGTGCTGAGTGGCTTGCATTACTCTGACCCTCAAGAAAAAGTTTGAAATTCTGGGTGTGCCATTTATATATAGCACAACTGAGGTGTGTAATGTAAAGGTCATATTATGTCGCAAATCCATAGCAAGTTGCAGTATAATGGGTTATATTGGAACTTGTGAACATCTAATGTACAGTGCCTTGCAAAAGTATTCACCCCCCTTGGCATTTTTTGTGTTTTGTTGCCTCACAACCTGGAATTAACATGGATTGTTTGAGGATTTGCATAATTAAATTTACAGAACATGCCCACAACTTTGAATATGTTTGTTATTTATTGTTAAGCAAACAATAGGACAAAATAGCAGAAAAAGTCAATGTGCATAACTATTCACTCCCCTAAAGTCAATACTTTGTAGAGTCACCTTTTGCAGCAATCATAGCTCCAAGTCTCTATGAGCTTGCCACATCTTACCACTGGGATTTTGCCCATTCCTCCTTGCAAAACTGCTCCAGCTCATTCAAGTTGGATGGTTTGCACTTGTGAACAGCAATCTTTAAGTCTGACCACAGATTTTCTACTGGATTGAGGACTGGCCTTTGACTAGGCCTCTCAAGTGTTGCTTTAGCAGTGCATTTGGGGTTATTGTCCTGTCCTGATGGAAAGTGAACCCTCGTCCTAGCCTCAAATCACGCGAGTGGTACAGGTTTAGCCCCATCCATCTTTCCCTCAACTCTGACCAGTTTCCCAGTCCCGGCTGCTGAAAAACATGGTGTTCTTTGGGTGATGTGATGTGTTGGGTTTGCGCCAGACATCGCGTTTTCTTTGATGGCCGAAAAGTACAATTTTAGTCTCAGACAAGAGCACCTTCCTCCATACATTTTGCGAGTCTCCCACATGCCTTTTCGCAAACTCAAAATGTGACATTTTGTTTTTTGCTGAATGTAATGGCTTTCTTCTGGCCACTCTATGGAGCATACGGTTTATTGTTGTCCTATGTACAGATTCTCCAGTCTCTGCTGTGGAACTCTGCAGCTCCTCCAGGGTTACCTTAGGTCTCTGCCTCTCTGATTAATGCCCTCCTCGCCCGGTCCGTGAGGTTTGGTGGGCGGCCGTCTCTTGGCAGGTTTGCCGTTGTGCCATGTTCTTTCCATTTGGTTATGATAGATTTGATGGTGCTACTGGGGATCATCAAAGATTATGATTTTTTTTTATAACCTAACCCTGACTTGTACTTCTCTACAACATTGTCCCTTACTTGTTTGGAGAGTTCCTTGGTCTTCATGGC
>JAODLI010017746.1:0-23081 GCA_027575585.1 Percopsis omiscomaycus
CAGGACCAAAACCTCACGCCACAAGAACAGTTTTTTCCCATCCGCTACTAGCCTTATCAACAAGGCCCGGAACCCACCCTGACAACTCTCCACACTCCACCTCTGTGAACATTTGCACATTGACATTGACTGTACCCAGCTGTACAGCTCTTTTACTTACATACTGTGTATATATATTTATATTGTTGATATTTTTAATACTTGATTTCTTATCTTTCTTATATTTAGAGAACATTTGATATGCACCAACAACACCAAAACAAATTCATTGTATGTGTAAAAAACGCACTTGGCAATAAAGCTTTTTCTGATTGTGATTCTGATTATTGTGATGTTTTTGGAATTTGTCAAGCTTTTATACAACAAACAATGTAAGTAATTGTAATCAGTATTTATTTCAGCCTTTCCTTGTGGATTAAAGACGAAAGGTTGTCACTTTTTGGATGAATTGAAAAGCAGAATAGTCTACAAAGAAATATTATAATACTTATTTATTATTTCAGCCTGAATATGAAATTAATATAAAAAAGGCAGACAATACTGTAAATTGTTATACTTGTGGAGGTGGAATAAAATTAGTCATTCGAACAATTTTCTACTCTTTCTTGATAACAAATATACCCAAACAGTTTCAATGTGCAGAATAAAATAAAATAAGAGATTTCCAGAAGTCCTGACTCAGGCAATGAGCTACAGGCACTCAACTATTTTGAAGTTTGAAGTTTTCCAACTGCCTCCTGACTCTTGGGGAATTTGACATATCCATCCAGGCCTCCTGTTGTGATTTGTTGGCAGTAATTCACACACTTTTGCCAACAAGCTGCTGTGAAGGCAGTGCTTGTAAAAACATTAAATCTTTTATTTTCTTGCAACAACTTCCCACTAAAGCTCCCAATCTCTGAATGTATACAGCCTAATGCAACTGTTTACACTGTTAGAAACAGAGGTAAACTTTTATTATAGATACTCCTATAGGTATTGGTACAGTACAGATGTATACATGTGACCATATAACTCTTTAATTTAAGTATCAATGAGAAACCCACTTTGTTTAGAACTAGCCTAGCAAAGTTGACCATGTCGCCCTACAATATCAAGTCTAAAGTGATGGCTGTTGTCAACGTAATCATTAGTTGATAGAAAAATAACCAATATGGGAATATTGTACAGTATAAAGTATATCATGTACTATAATAACATGTATTTTCACATGCAATATGACCATATTCCACCATGTGGAAATGAAATGGTCAAATACCTATTTGTGAATTTGTAGTAATTCATTAAAGCACCATACAGTATTTAATTGTGCTGTGTTTGGTTTCCAGTGAAGCACAAAATACTGTATGTAGCCACATTACTAATTCACCCTCACAGAACACACTTATTTTTTCACATCTTTTCCCTTATGGAGTTCACGCTTAATCGGTGAATGCTACAATACTCTCTCTGTCTTTTGCAACGTGGAAATTCTTGTTGGATGAAAGGCATACTTGTAATGACAAAGACGTAATGTAGTACTGTATGATACAAAACTAGCAGCATTTTGATACCGCTAGTCATTATAGCTGTTTTGTTCTAATGGAAAAGACGGGTTAAAATTGTTTAGTACAGTCCCCCTGAGTAAGTGTCAACAGTTCACTGTGAATGTTGTCACATGGCATTTCCCATGTCTAGTTGGTCTCTGCCTTGGCATTAAGGGACATTATGACAAGTGCACTCAACCATGCAGCTAATACAAATGTGCTCCACGGGCGTGTTGAGGGAATGAAGGTTAAAGCACTGCTACTTTGTCAAGTGATGCTACTTCGCTGGACCTCACACAGGATCAAAGCACTGAAACAACCTCGCCTTAAGCACAGCTCATTCATGCTGGTCCCCAAACAGGGAGCCATCCTGTTTTTGGACTCCATCAACAACGCAGTTCAAAATATATTGTCGGGGAAAACATGAAGGGCATTTGTAAGGGGGCATGTCATTTGACAGTTGACATGTTTATGTAGTATTCTGTTTATCAAAATTAGATATTTCACACCATGGGGTAATCTAAGATAACCCTAAATCAAGCAACCTGTTCCAATTTGGTTTATAGCTAAATATGTAATTTATCTTCCTATTAAGGAGATCAAGGAAATACAGTATATTTGATTTATGATCTGGTATTCTTTCATCTCTGTCTCTCTCTCTCTGTGTCTCTCTCTCTCTCTCTCTCTCTCTCTGTCTCTCTCTCTCTCTCTCTCTCTCTCTCTCTCTCTCTCTCTCTCTCTCTCTCTCTCCCCACGCCCTTCCCCGCTTCACCTCATAGCTTCCAGTTCAAGGTCAGAGTATTACGGGAAGCATGTGTGCGTCCCAAATTCCCATTATGGTTCTGACCTCCGGTCCGGAGCGTGTTGTTGTGAGTAGTCCTTGTGCAACCAACTTCAATACTGCACATCAAACGCATCATAGTGACTGTTTCACACTGTGACTGTGTCAGCGCCTGCAAATGGTTCACCTGTCAAGTGTCACATGCTATGTCACATGCTATGTCAGATCTAGCCATAATTAAAGGCCAGGCACATGAATCATTACACACTTTTCAGCATTTTAAAACATCACGTTTTGGCTAGTATATACATGTATATATATATATATTGTATATATATATATATATATATTGTATATATATATATATATATTGTATATATATATACACATTTACAACTCTTCATCAAAAGCCGCTTGTCAGCTATGACAAACGGTTGATTTTCAAACACAGGTGCTAGTAGACAATTGGACCACCTTCAACCAATCAAAACATTACTGTTAGCACCAACTGAACTGCCCACCGGGACGCTGCTTATCCCAGCAGGTTTCTACGATTGTCAGTTTAGAATTCCCAGAGTGATATGTAATGTACACAAGATAAGAGGAACCGGTTCACTTCCTCCCTCATCTCATCAAGAGGTTGATTGTAGGGAGAGAGGCTAGCTTGATATATACTGTATGTTGGCCTATTATAGGTTGTTGAGGTTGGCCATGCTTTACATCCCTTTTGATGATATTAAATGTCATAAAGCAGTGATGGATGGTCCATAGTCACAGCCGGGAATTGAGGTACAGTGCAGCGCCTCCCGAAGAAATGAGAACAGGTCGGGTTGACTTGTGGGCTTTCAGGTGTGTAAAGGCTCGGGGGGGGGGCTGTTTGTTGGGGAGAGAGAGAAGTTTATTGCCAGTTTAATGCATCACAGCTTGCCGTTTGTTGATGCTTAGTTCTAAGAATGTGTTATCTCAAAACTGTGACTAACAAGTAGGTTTGCTGCTGTTTTTTGAAGGGACTGGTAACTATTTTACCACTGTACTGTTTCTCATTTTCTCAAGGATGAAATGGTTCTAAACCTGAAACAAAACAAAACCAAGCTCCATGGCCTTCATGTAAGAGTCTTGAGAATAACCTTCAAATTTTCTAACACTCTAAAATGCCAGTGAACATTTTACTGTGATTCAATACAGTGGCCATAGGATTTTGATTGACATGGGACTATATAACTAATATAAACTTACTCCCAGGTTAAATGATAATTGGAGAGATCAAATGTGATGAATAATACAAAAATTAGGCCCTGCATTATTCAAATCAATATTGTTCTATATAATTTGAGATTACCGGCTATCATCAATTAACACTGCATTTATTAATTCTTTAGTGATTTAATCTTTTTTTTTTTAAATCCCTTATAGCTGTTAATTCCACCTCTCACTGAATAATAATGAGGCATATAAAACGAGCAAAAACATATGGTTGACTTACTCACTGAATACACGTTTCTGATTTCACATCCTGTTTTAAGATTTGTTCTCCCACCCTGGGGATGAAGTTAACACACACACACACACACACACTCGCATGCATGCACGAACACACACACAGTTCACATTGCATACTAACTCAAAGTTATGTTTTACTCAAGGGCTTCATAACAATTAAAGTGTCGTAAAAAAAATTAAATAACCAGCTACCAGGTGCACTTGGTTTGTTGCTCTGGTCCTCTCCGCAGTAGGCTAACCACTTGGATGAAACACTGAGATTTCTTTTTCACCACTGCAGCCTCAGACATGAAAATGTAGTGGCCTATCCAAACTCATAATGTCATAATGTCCGACATCACTAAAACCACAACATCTGATAAAGTCCTGCGGGGTTTATGGGGGGATAAATCCTGGCACTTAGCCGCATGTCTTGATGGTAGCAAACAGCCCCAGTGTTACTGAAGAAGGGAGGAGCCCTGAAGGAGTGCGCCAGGTTGTGCGCGGTGTGGGTGTTTTTTTGTTTCAGGCGAGGCAGCTGGACTAGTATGTTCACCGTCAGTCCCCAAGGCCTCGGGAAGTGACACAACCTCATTGAATTCTGTAATCACTTAGAGGTAATTATACAGGAATACGCTGAATGGGCTCCTCGGGGGGTGGAGGCTGTGTGATTGGACTTCCCCAGCGACATATGCCGATCTCTGCACCAGTGAGTCCGTTGCCACTGAAACTCCCCAACTCGACGCATTAAATATGGGCATCGAGGGGATGGGCTCTCGTAACAGCAGCATTGAACGTAGAAGGGCATACATTTCTGCAACGCGGCGGATTGTAGGCCTATACTGGTCACAGAGGACTGTCGGCATCCGGTTTCATGACACATTTCATTTCAATGAAGAGATAAATTAAACAAAGTTGTCTATAGCAGCATATGAAACATTGTTGAGCTTCAGGGAAATGTATCGGTAATGAAAGCTGTTGTCATTCATTTATTAAATGTAAAGGGCCCAAAGGGCTATAGCCTACGGTAGGTTCTAATGAAGGCAAAACACTGCATTGTTTAACTTATTTAAGATGTTTTAAGTATATAGAGTGTTTTCCCTTATGAGTGGTAGTAAAAAAGTGAACTGTATCAGAGCATTGTTAAGTCATGTACAGTACACACCTACAGTATATGCAAATTAATTTGCATTGGCATTTACAGCATTTAGCAGATGCTTTTATCCATTAGTTTTTGGAGTTTGGGCACACAAAGACAAATACTTTATTCTATTGTGTGTTTGTACGTTCAGCGATAAATACATTTATATACAACTGGCCATGGTAATCATAATTTGCATAGACTGAGGAATTTATGAATATTTTGGCCATAATTAAGCGCTCTGTCTTTATCGTGGTCTAAACACATTATACTGTATATATATACCATTATTGTATAATGTATACTGTGTACAAGACTGAAAATGCTGAGGACAAAGCCCTCTATGATGTGTGCATGTGTGCAAGTCTCCACAGCAGTGTTTACGTGGATGTGCATGCTAAATCAAAAGGCTTTCTAGTGGCTAATGTGATTTCCCCTGCGTTTGTGTGACGGTGGCAGCGCTCTTAGGTGACTCTCTATGACGCGGGGGTAAGTGATTGCCTTCGAGGGTGTTGCTTGTTGGCTCTGATAAACCCCTTAGAGTACTGTTTACTTTATGCGAGCCAACAATCATATATTACCTGATGCAGCGTTTGCAAATTAAGTGGACTAGCCCACGTGGAAATAGATTCTATAGCTGATTGTAGAAAGGTTGGATGCTATGCAGATTCTCTCATCTCTATTATGTTACAGACATATTTGGTTTTATGACAAGTCTGATACTGTACCTTCACCAAGTCAAATTCCTTAGAGTACAAATTAATCAGATTTTGATTCAGTGTGACAGATGCATCATTTGTATTCCCCATTTGAGTACAGTATACCAATATACTGTTTACAGTAATTTTGAAAAAAAAACAGAGGGGGGAAAGAGAGAGAAGGGTTATGCTTAGATTGCAGTTTGCACATGTGGCAAAACAGCCCAGTTATACCTACGACACATTCTAGACGCTGTCAAAGCCTTCGGTTTGGGTGTGCATGTACTATTCCACTAGGCAAACCTTTAACACTGACACTGTGTTTACACTTCAGTGGGCTTTAAGAGCGAGAGTCTGGGAGTGTGGATCACCTCCGCATCTATTTGTGTGCAAATAGGAACACTGACTTGAGGACTGAACTCTTGGTATTTATTCCTAGCATAAATAAATCCTGAGTTCTGAAACAACTGCTTATATGATAACTTATTACAATAGCAGGAAAACAGTTGGTAGGTAATTATGTATAGAATGCTATATTAAGGCAGATTGGGAGGTAAACAAATGGATGTAATCATAGTGTCTGTATTTGTCGCAGCTAACTGACAGAGCTTGTTTCTGCTGCAGTAGAAAAGTGAAGAACCTTGAACCCTACAACGCTACAAAAGCTACTATCAGCAGAACCTGCCTGTTGACGAGCCTGGAGAGAGAGAGGGAGAGTGCGCACATGCGCAAGCATGGCTACGGCGTCCCCGGCCGCAGCAGGGACCCTGCGGTGCCACACTAGAGCGGGCCAAGCGGACTCCGGGTGCCTGCGGAATTGGGGAAACGCAACCGTTGACAAAAAAGCCCCGTTTTGACGTTGATGAATGCCGCCCTGTGAGCGTTTGGTAATATTCTCTGATGGGGTGCGGTGGGCGCTCCGGCTCACAAGGTTGTTGGCGCGGTGAAAAGTGATGACGCAGCGCGCGAGGCGCTCTGCCGGAGCCGAGCGGAGCAAGGCCATAAGGAGGAGAATGGAGGAATCACATGAGGGTTGATGTGGAACACAGTATTGCTTCAGACTGGAGCGTGTGAAGTAGCAGATGGTGTGACCAAAAGGCAGCCACGTTTACAGGGATAAATTGGGGCAAATTCAAAGCGAAGCCTACGCACGCAGTACATGTACCACAGTACATGGTAGTGCTGTAGTAGTATATATAGTGAACTGACTCCAACCCTACATTTCTGCCCCACCTCAATGCTTGAAAAACAACTGTGCTCGGAAGTGGTACAGGGTGCTGTATGGGGGGGATGGGGTGAAGAGAAGAACAAGCAAACAATGCTTTACTCGAATGCCGACTTCAGCCACAATGTGAATTTTGGATGAAAATTTTGTCCCTTTTTAAGGGATTTTTTGTCAGATAACCAAGAGTTAGTTTGTTGACTATTGTACAGTATAGACTATTGTAGTTGAAGTCCCCCGTGAATTGTCTTACATGCGATTCAATTTTGACAACTCCCGTGTGTAAAGTGTCATTTTGTATAACTCGTACAAGTCTAAAGTGTATTGACAAAAAAATATATCTGACCTCTATATTGGAAAGAGACCAATATTCTTGTATGTTTTTGTATGGCATTTACTTTGAATAAACACAAATCATTTTTGTTAAAAATTATTTCTTATTCTGGGCTAGAAAGTTGCCACCCAAGCACAGTAAAATCAGTGCAGCAGCAGTATTTATGACCTCAGCGGATCTGATCAATTGACCAGGCACATTTGCTCGTATTTGGGTGGTTAAAGGAAAGAGACCACAAGGTAATTTAGCATGGAACTCCAATAAGCGACAAGGACAACAAAACAATTTACAGCATGTTACAGAATTAGGCTATGACCCACCCAAATACATTTTCTGAATTACTTTGTACCGAGTACTTTGCACATTGAAAGTACTTTGCATAATGAAAGTCCGCTTTGCTACTAGTAGTGGCTGTATTTGATCATATCTGTTTACTTTTCTACATTAAGTAGACAAAGCTGCGATTCATGAGGTGCTTCAGTGCCTTCTTGTGGTCAGACTACATATCATTTTCCCATCCATGCATTGCCAGTGGCCATATACAGTAGATTGGCTAAAAGACAATGCATGAAGAAATCAGATGGATGACCCCAGCAATCTGAACACAATGTAGCAGTTTAGATTGTAGGGGAAACCAGAGATTTTTAGATTTGGTTTGTTGTGATTAAAGATAAAGTCCTTAATCTCAGTGGAAAATCCGCATAGAGCAAGATGAACGGAATAGTATGTTTATAGAATAATTCACAAGGTCGACTATCGTACAATTCATGTTTTTCCAGTTGTGTGGTTATTTGTGTTGGCTTAAGAGACCTAAAAAAGACTGGACTAATTTTGAAATCTGTCTAACATGCAATTTAGCAAAACTTCTCTGATTCTTCTCTTCAAATTATGGTGTAAAACAAGACATTCCGATTTGGCCCCAGGTGTGACATAATTTCTGGATGGTAACCAATCGTCTCTGACCCATGCTGCCACTCCCACTTACAGTATAGCCAATCAGGTTAGGGCATGTTAAAAAAAAACACCATCTGAAAAGAAATGTTCAGTTCAAAGGGTGAAAAGTCTGTACAAAACAGAATTATATAGGGCCTTTAACTATATTTCTCTGACCTTGGTCTACACAAGATAATTCTCACTGAGACCAAAGGCGAGAGAATGTGAAGTGTGTTGAGACTCCAGCAAGAGTGCTGGGGCCCATTAGTCAGTCAGCATTACGCCTGCAAATATAGAGCCCTCAGGATCTCCCACACTACACAAGGTAAGAAAAGTAAATAAAACGCACACCCACTGCCACAAGCGTGCATTTTACATTTTCTCCAAAGGTGATTTACAATGAGTACAGTTACAAGTATTACAAGGAGACAGACATCTTGCTCAAGGATGCTTAGGTAGGCCAACTCCGGGGCTTGAACCCATGACCTCCCTTAGTATAGTATGTACTGTAAGTAAAAGGAAACGTACTTGATGAAGTTGTGTATATTGCACTATAGTACACTTGACCTTTCACATTCACTATACACAACGTGTCCTAGGTATATTGCTATGGATGAGTGCATATACAGTATAGGATGTACTATACACTGGAAAATAGCTGACACTGCTCCCTCATATAATGTAGAACAGTAAATGATTTTCTGCAAATGGCACTCGTGACTATATATATTACCCTCTGTGCAAAAACGTATTACCCTCCATCAGAGGGCTTTGTCATTGCAATATAGGGTTATTTCTGTAATGTAAGTGGAGGTTGTTGGGAGGGGCCTAACTAAAATTGGTTGGGGTGAGAACAGCTGACAGACTTGCCTTCTCCCTGTCCAAAAGACTGGTGTTTTCATGCCCTGAACAGTCAGGTCAGCAATACTCAGTCAAGGGTCACTGCCATGGCAACCCCGGTGGTGTATCCATTTTGTCATTGGCCCATGCTCCATAAAGCCAGATAATAGCTCATAAAACATGGATGCAGATGGTGGAATACAGAATGAATCAATGCAAACGGACACAGAAAATGAACAGAGCATGGTGACATTAAAGAGACATTGACATTTTTAACCAGAAAAATAGGCGGCAAAACTTTGCACTCCAAGAGCAGCAAGGGCGCAGCATTCAGAGGAAATGCTCCCCTATAAATTAGGTGAACTGCCAAACATATCTGTCTTGATTTGCCGTGTGACAGGTGCAAGCATGTGGAAATGTTATCTGAGCCGCGGTGAGACGTCGTCATCATTAATGGGTGTCATGACACAGGTGGCACCACAACTGCCGCAGATGTGATTAAAATGCAATCATTACTTGTGCGTTGTGCGTTGTCTATAGCCTATGTACATTACTGCGCCTTTTAGCAAATGTGCACACTAAGTACCGAGTATAAAACGTTTCACGCAGTACTGTTTGGTGTGTAAATTTGTACATTTTACTCTGTAGGCTACTTCTGAGTACAAGGCTTTTGTAAAGCCTTTAATGATGACATTCTTTGTCACAAACATACCAGTGACCTAATATGACGTCAAATTGTGTATTTTATATCTGTTGAATTTCCCATGCCCCCCCACCCCCCGACATGTGGCCGAACACTACCTAGTAATTCACAGTACAAAAGGCATCAGATACAGTAGGCTCTCCAGGGAGTCTAGAAGTGTCACAAGTCTAAACAACATACTACTGTGTGCTAGACGGAAGCTAACCCGTGGGGTTTTCAATTATTCATAGCCCTGCGGAGGGAGTTTACAGAGCAGCGAGCGGCAGCCAAACAGAGTCTGGTTGGGGTGTAATTGACCAAAAATATCACTGACGTGCCACAAACAACACAGGAATCACCATCAAAACACACAATCAAACAAAGGAATTCAGAGCAGATGCCCCTGACATCCGCTGGGGAAAACAGCAACATGCCAGTTCAAATATAATGAGGGAGACTTTCTTTGAATGCCAAAAGAAAAATGGGCTTCAGTCTCTCTATCTCTCTCTCATTGCGTCTTTGTCTTTCTCTCTCTTTCAACAGAGGTTCAGATCAATACTGCTAGCCTCAGGCACAGACCTCTGCACTGAAGCCGATTGTTCGAGGAACTCTGTGCACCCGCTGTACACTGCCTGTTTGCTGTGAAGCCGCAGCAAACAAACGTGGCGGATTTAACTGCCGTATTTTCTTCATTCTGGTTTCTTCATTCTGTCACAACGCAGTGTGGGAGAGAGGGAGAGAGAGACAGAGCGAGAGAGAGAAACTTCCTGTAAGGACTGGGCTGGCGTGTTCCCTTTAAACACATCTCCTATCTGAAGAACAGAACCATTTCTCTCACTGTTATCATCCATGGGCACAATAGAAAAGGACGCAGCAGTCAAGAAATTACAGTCCTCGGTGCAGAGTATTCCAATACTGTGTGGATGCCAGCAACATTGTAGAGGATGTAAAGTTTTAGTTTAATTCAATCCGTTTGTAATTATTTGTTTTCTGAAAATGCTTATGTTGCAAAAGAAAAGATCCTTACTTAATAAAGTTGTATTATACATTTCCACTTTACAATGTAACCGTGGAATTTACTGAATGAATGCCATTATTACTGCACTGTTGAGCAATGGAAGTCGCTTGGGCTATTTCTATATTATCACCCCTAGAAGTTTTACCAGTACCCTAGTCTTCCTCTGGGGCCAGAAAGAAGCTGAAGGTTTAATGTTAGACTAAACAGGAAATAGACTTAAAGTCCTAAGATACTGTAGCATGATACATTCCACTGCTCTGAACAGTTTAATGGCATCAGCAAGACATGTCTATAGGCCAGACAGTTTCTGAATAAAAAACAAACAATACAATATAATATAATGTAATTTATGAAAAAGTCCTTAATTTTACTCTCGCTGTTTGGGATATTGTGGTTTTTGTTTTTCTCATCACAGCCATAATTAACGTCCTTGCCATGAATGGCCTTGCCATGAATGGCTCCCCAGGGAGTAGCTTGTGGGACAACAAGCCAGGCTACCTGAGTCAGTGACGAATTATAAGGACTTTGCCCAGGCACTACGATTGCTTCAAAATTGTTGTGCTCAATTGTTCTCAAGGTCTAGCCAAATTTTGCATCCTCTGTCCGCCAAGTAGCCTATAAACATCTAAGAGTGTTAATTTACAGTGCTGCAAGTGTTAGGCTATGTGGTATGCATAAGTAATGTGATACAATTATCAGGGTTTCCACGCGTCCTGGAAAACCTGGAAAACAGTTGACCAATTTTCCAGCCATGGAAAACATGGAAAATTAGAGAAAAAGTTTAATCTGGTTTTCCTGGAAAATTATCTCAACATTCTCCTTTAGCTGAGAATTAACTATTAGGCTATCTATCAGAGCTCCCCAGAAAAAATTACATTTGCCATCTGAAAGGGGCTAAGTTATGTTCAGGATGATATTAACGTTCAAACGGTAGTTTATGGACGAGACTATTTTGAATAGGCTGCTCTTGGTTATGTTGTGGAAATGCTGTGAACATACCCCCAAGTTATTTTAGTACAATTAGGTAATTTAGAGGATGCTTTTATCCAGAGAAACTTACAATGAGTACAATCACAAGTATTACAAGGAGCAGGTAGGGGTTGAGGCATCTCGCTCTAGGATGCGTACAGGTAGGCCAACTCCGGGGCTTGAACACATGACCTTCCGGCTGGAAGTCAAACACCAAGACCACTAGCCACCACTAGCCACATGACCTTATTGCAAAACTTGCAATAAATGAAGGTTTTTAGTATGCATTGAAATCAATATTGGTGATGATTTCATAAGTTATTGTATCCTAAGATCTAAGGGAGAATGAATTTTTTATTTTACAAAGAAAATAATAGAATATTGATCTAATTTGAATTTGTATTTGTAATTACAATAGCGGGTTCTGTGGCTGTCGATTAACGAATACATTTCAGTCAGGACCACTTAAGTCAAAATACCACAGACAAATCTTTTAGTCATAGATTTTTATTAGCATGTTTTATAATTTACATTTGGCGGTATGGCTCTGTTCTAAGTTCTGTCTTTTTCATGGCTTCGTGAAAAGTTAAGACAGGGGAACAGCAGCAGCTTCTGGGGACATCTCCCAGTTACCCAGACTGGGAGAGCTTAAAATCCCCTAACAGAACATACCAGGCCATCCTCCCTGGCTCTTCCTGCTAGTCTAAGAGCCAGTAGAGGATCCAAATGAGCCAAATTAACTGTACAGCCAAGAGATCTGCGTGAGCAGCCCGAACTTGAAGTTACCCATATCCAAGTAAGCGTCTAACGAATCTGTTTATTAAGGGTAGGCCCCTATTGAGGAGTCCTTATTAATGATATTGACGGTTGCCTCAAAGAATATAATTAGTTTCTTGGACCAGCGTTTACCCAACAGAATGCAAGCTATAACGATGGGATTCGATTCCAACATAGCAGTCGACCAGGTGTCAGCAGGCAAGGATAGCAGCTGGTTTCGCCATACATTAGCAAACCACTGACCGTAAAACCCCTCCCAAAACCAACAGAAGGCGCCTCTTTTGAAAAATGATACTGATATCTGAGCGTTTTCATAACTTCTCTAATGCGTTTAATTTTTCTTTTCAGGGGGCAGCGAGGCTTGCATTAGATTGGAATCTAATGTGATACTAGTAGTTCTAGTAGTAGAATTCCGGTAGTTTGAGTGTTAATTTAACTTTTCACTTTCAAGGTTTCAACTCGTCATTACCTACTAAACACCGCCATCTACTGGAGAACAATCCTCACATCTATCAACACACAATATTGAACGGTTATATAGAAATTGAACGGTTAGAAAACGGTAGGCCTATGATCTAAAGTCTTCTATCCAGTATTATTTAGCTACAAATCTATAGAATGCAGGAAAAGTAAATAATCCAACTGTCCTCATTCCAAAATTACATTCATATTACGCAGCCATTACCATGACTTGACTGCAGGTGACTGGTTCAATGTTCTTAGCCATTCACAATACCCTTGGAACTTTTGTATTAAAACATCAATAGCAGTTTGCCATGACAGCAGATCGAGGTATAAAGGTCACTACAGCACAAATGAGTTACTGTATACGCACATGTAACATCGGAGTCCAGTCCAGATTCATAAAGACGTTTAGTCCATCGTGTAGTAGCCTATGCGAGTCCATTTTATATAATCTAGCTCTATGCCTAGCAGCCAATGCCAGATGGCCTATAAATGACAAGACACAGAGTCCTTAACATTCAGACAGTGCCTCCCTCCTGGTCTCTCTTCGCCACGTCTAAACTCCATTGCGCAGCAAGCGTCAAAAGCCAATTCATCATAAACACTGTAGCCCCGTCTCCTTCTCTACGGCTCATTCCCCAAAATTAATTTGGACAGCGAGTGCCAGGGTAGATGGTTGAAGTGTGTGAAAAATAAGCACCTTTTCAAGGTGACGCTGACCCTAACAGAGAAGATGGGAGACCTGTGAAATCCTATTACCCCGAGGCTGGCCTTGTTTTATTGCATCAGCAAGGCGGGTCCGTCAGCAGCTCAACTGTTTTCCATCCATTCATCTTAATTCTATCGCTAGTGCAAAACGTGGAAAGGATGGGACATTAAACTTAATTTCATCTAAAACTGATTACACAATGCTTACAATACAATTGAGGTAATGGCTGTTTAAGCGGGAAAAAATGCACCCCAAAAGAAGGAGTCAAGCACATTCCAGTCAACAAATAATGAAACTTGCATACATTATAGGCTACTATCTAGAGATGGTTGGGGCCTGCCCAATTGGCCTTTTAATGTGCCAGAATCCTTTACAGCTCTGTGCCAAAGGATGACATATGTATGTAGATAGATGTAGACGGCATATTAAAAAGGAACAAGCCTCGATAGCAGGACGTTTAACACCGCATTGTGCAGACACATCAATTGTCAGTGTATCAGCGTAAGTTAAGAAATTCTGTTCTGGTAAATGGAAACAAGGTGGTTTCAGAACACCAGTTAGGATTAGATAATGTAGACAAAACATTTTGAAAGGATTGAAAAATCAGTGTATATGTATGTATGTATGTATGTATATATATATATATATATACACACACACTAGAATAGATTAATAATAAAAAAAATTTTATGATAATTACTGTCAACTCTTATGGTTATTCATAGATATGCAAGTATGGACAACATCCATATAGTTTTAATGACTTACAATGTTTTCCGCAACAGTAGCAAAAGAAAATATTTTAATCTCTTCGATTTGAACTTGAACAGAACAAATATACAACTTAGGTATACTGCACTAGAGTCCTCCGGGGCCTCGTAAAGCAGAAAAATCTAAACAAAAAGCTTTTGGAGTTTACAAAAAGTACAACAAAACGCCGTGGGTTCAGTAATCCCTGCCGAAATGCTTGTTGACTTTGTCGACGGCCAGCAACACCACGAGGCTGACCAGGAAGAACTGCCGTTTCTCCCTCATCCACACCAGGTCCATGTGTATTTCGCCCTCGGCGTCGCTGTGACGAATCAGGAAGTGCTCGCCGTCGTAGTCATAGGAGAGGGGCTGCCTCGCCATCCACATGGAAATGGAAGTGCTGACACACCAAAAGGGGTTCTGGTACTCATCCAGAAGGGTCAGGCTCATCAGGCAGCAGTTCTGCCAGAACAGACGGGACGGAAACCCGTTCCTAGACCGTCATCCTTTGGCACACATCGTTTTACTTTAACATTGTTAGTAGCACATTCCTTATAACTTCTTTTTGGGAGTCAGAACTACTGTTTTAGTATACTGGACTTTTATACGTCTAAAACTTACTAGATACCCGACTACCCATCCTCCTTCTCGTAACTCACTACTATCCCAGCATGCATTAGGCCTGCCAAATAGTAGTACAGCAGGTCTAGAGACATTACTACAAAGCAATAATATGCAATGCTCAAGTTTCACAATTAAATGTATACTTTTTATGAGCATTCAGTGTTCCTAACCACTTTTAGGTGTACGTTACGTTCTTCCAATGCGACACAGTGTGAACCCAGTACCTCCACTGTACCACCCAGGGCCCCACACCTCCAGGGTAGAGAGATGTTGCCTGACAGCAGTGTGTGCTGGGACAAGTCTGTCTTGTTTATTGCATTCAGCTGGATGAAGCCGTCGCGGATCTGAGCTGGTCAACGACAAAAAGACAAAGCTGTGAATGCGTCTTAAGACTGAGTGAGTGAGTTATTGGGTTTAAAAAAAAAGAGTTTATACTGTAACTCTAAAGAGTTTATACTGCCATTTAGTGGTGTAGATGCAGCGTTTCAATGGTAAAATGATCTGCTATGCGTTTTATATGTATACCAAGTATTTTTTTGGTCTAAAATATTTAAATTATATTTTAAGATGACATAAGCAAGGCGCTACTTTGTGAATAAAACGTACAAGTCCCCTGGAACCCAGACAGGTGGTTTGTGTTAATTTGGCTGATTAGGCCGCACCTCAGGAGTATGCTGGCGTGTACAGATTGACAGCTGCCTAACACTCCTCCGCTGTAGCGCGGGGTTCTACTGTCACCTTGCTCAGGATTGGTATGCCATGCCGACATCAGCGTTTGCCAGCATAGCTGGTCTAATCAGCCACATTAACTCAAAACCTCCATATTGGCTCCCACACCGCCTACAAAATCGTTTACTTTTCCGACAGGAAAGATGGGTGAAGTGGCCAGACATGATCTCCATCGTGGTGCTGTGGAGGAGAATGTGCAGCGTGTAACCATGGAGACCATACTCAGGGTCTATGTCGTCAAAAGGAGTTTTTTCCAGTGGCTCGGAGTAAGGGCTGGAGAAAAGGGAGATGAAAAATTACAACTAAAGGAGGTCTGAAAAACGTAGTTATGAGCTGTACCTTTGGCCTCTCATAAGTAACCAGGAGAGGGCGCTGTGCAGCAAGTAGTACAACCAATTTATTCTCAAGGGTCTCAAAAAAAAAAAAAAAAAAAAAAACAGACCTGGCTCTATTGATCAATCTTTACATACATCAATGAAATTTAAAAATGTCAAGCTAAAAGAATCAGTCACATCTATGGCATGTCAAATTGTGATTAAGATATGTTTGGTATAATTATTTTAAGCCCAAAGTTGGGGATGAAATGCAGGTCCCAGTACTGCTGACAGTTAAAATCTCCTGCCTGCAGCATTTTTGGCCCTTATGCGCCTGTTGGCGATACAGTGCTCCCCATTTAAGTGGAAAATAACGAGGTGCCAGTCGGAGGGTAGCATACCAAATGGCAGAGCCCAGGAGACTCCTCTCAACCAGCCTGTGGAAGTGCAAGCTGGCGATGATGAAGGCGATATCACTTTGACCCTGCGGAGAGATCTAACAGTTTAGCTTTGCACTATGACCATAGGGATGGGCGATGTGGACTAAAAACTATATCACGATAAATGACAATCCAAAAATAGCACCATTCAACACAATCTTCTTGGCTTACAAAAAGGAATCTGCTTAACGCCACTCCTGCTTTCTCCAAGAGCAACTTCTGGCTTTCCTAATATTCTGGTTGGTGTTTTAGCTTGAGGCGGTTTTTGACACACTTTACAAATCACAGATGTTTGATTCACATTTGATCTTTTGTATTGAATTGTACCGGTATATCATGGACGATGCGATATGACACAGCCCCAATGCACAATATGTTTTGTTGTGGTTGTTGACTTTAAACACGTGACTGTTAAAGCACTACAGTACATGCTACAATCATCTTCCCCATATTAAGTTAACCACACACAGTTTGTTAAACCGTGTGCCTCTGATACAAATATAATAAGGCTGCAGCTATTGATAATACCAGTTACCCTCCACAAGGAATTTCTTGGTGACTTGAGGCGAAGTCAGGATAGATATATATATATATATATATAAAAAATTGTGTAGTGCTACTAGGTCGTGCACGGAACATATTGCACACAGTGAGGTGGTACACTAAATGGATTTACAGTACAAACAACGGCAGAATTGCAGGTGGGCTAACATAAAGCTAGTTGCATTGTGAAGCACTACGCTACTTCACTATTGCTTCACTATGGCCCGACAGCCTGACCAGTGATGTTACGACATACCCTCCAGATACCAACGACGACGCCGGGGTGCAGCTGAACCAGTTTGACCAGTTGGTCTTTGCCAATGATTTTTCCAGCTTTGAAGGCTCTCACATTGTCCCACTCGACCATGAGTGATCGCCAGCCAGGCCTGAGAGGATTAAAAAGGTGGGCAAAAATAGGCGTTACTAAGACAAAAGCTGAGAGAGACTGATGATTAAACGTCCATTAAGTGTTTGGGAGGTGCGTTCTCTTACTTCTTGAAGACGGAGCAGGCGAGGGGGACCCTCAAGACACCGTACAGCTGAAGTGTGCTAATGAGGTAGTGCATTGGCATGCCGGCCCCGTCCCAGCTCACAAGCACAGAAGACTCAAAGAAGTGGACATCTTTCTGGTTCAAAGTTGTGCTACGACCGGACTTCTCAGTCACTGTGAGCTCCCATGTGACATGCATGTTTCTGGTACAACACAGAAGAAGCATGAGAGCTGGTTTAAATATGAACACCACAGCAATAAAACATTTAGACTCAACATTATATTACAGTATTTTATGGACTCCATTTATATAGCGCTTATTTGTACCAAGCAGGCCACCCAAAGCGCTGTACATCATTGCCTCACATCCACCCTTTCACACACCGATGGTGGTGTCTGCCATGCAAGGCGCCATCCAACACATCGGGAGCAGTTGGTCTTGCTCAGGGACACCTCGACACTTAGACAGAAGTTAGCAGGTATCGAACCAGTGACTTTTTGATCGCCAGACGACCTGCTCTACCCCCTGTGCCACTGTCGCCCCCAAATGACTTCTACATCTACAGAACAGCAGGAAGTATAGTGTACTGTGACTCCTCTTCAGCAGAACCCGCTAATGGAATGATATGCAGCGGAAAAAAACAAAAACAAAATAATGGAAAGAAACGTGATAAATCTCTGTCCAAACTGTGATTCAGGGGTGGGGGGTGGGGGGGTGATGTGATGTATCCACGGTGACCATCCCAGTATCGATTAAACAGAAGAATAAAAACAAAACGCAGGAGCCCCAGGTGACCCATGGGATTTCACCACCCTGTTTGTGCGGCTGATGCCTTGTCAAATTATTGTGACCGGGCTAAATCACATCCTCTTGCACACCTTCAACAGACGTGCCCCCCCCCCACCGCAAGGAATTGTCCGTCTGGGTGGAGGAAGGGCGAGAGAGAGAGAGAGAAGGGGGAATCCACATAATTTGTTTCAAAAATGTACACAGCCTCGGCAAGGAACACAATTATTCCTTCTTCCTCTCTATGCTGCTGCCGAACTCAAAAATTGAGTTCTGCAGCAGGGATGGTTGCCGGGGACCTCTCCAACGCGCTATATTCCCCAGAGCACACACAGCCAACTCAGACAGAGACCTCCTCTCTCACCTTTAATAAGAATGCGTTGTTAAGTGACAGTAGAACAAAAAAACAAAACTGCTTTGTGTTTAATCACCAGTGGGGCTTGCTTCAACCCTGTTTTTTCCCGGGTTAAGCAGTAACACATACTGAGCATGGATCTGTGGTTTTACTTTCAAGTGAGTCAAAATACAGGAGGAGGAAATAAGTCGATATTCTCTGGACAGCTCAGAGAAAGTTATGATGAAAACAATGGCAATACACATTTAAAAAAATGGCTTTTTAGAATGATTAATACCTGCATTATTTGATCTAAAGATAAGTTATGATCATCCTCATCATACGACAAAAAAGTATTAAAAACCTAGTCTAGGGGTGTGCAGATATATCGTTATAAAATTTGTCCGATTCAATATCAATCCGTAAAATTGATGGATCGATCTTTTAGGATAATGTGCATTTTTCAGTTTTTTTTAATTTTTAGTTCATTTCCACAATGGTTGAACAGGTAGAGAATTAAATAAGATGGGCTCTGACAGCCTAAGTGTCATATTAAAGGCAATTTCTAGTGACCCCCCCCGCCCCCGCGTTGGGTGTCACTATAATTTTAACAACCTGTGAACGCATAGAAGCAATGTTCTTTTACTGTGATAAGACCTCTCAGTGTTCCCCGTGGCTAGTGCGAGCTCCCTACTATCGCCTTTCCACATGAAAGATGGCGTGTGGAACCATTTTGGATTCCATAAAATATGGAAAGCTGCTATATAGTGTTTAATATCTCATTCCTATATTGAATCGAATCGTTAGCTTGTGAATCGTAATTCCATCGGGGCATCAGTGCCAATACCCAGCCCTTCAAATAACAGAAAGTTTACTTTCGGTGGCTCTCTTACCTAAGGAGGGACTCTGTTTGGGTGGGTAGCCCAGTGTACGGGTTGATCACCCGAAGCTGTCTCTTCCACTTGTTGATATCATACCCAGCTTTGGTCCTGAAATACAGCCTCTTCCAGTAGCCCTCACTGCGATGCTGCACTTCCATCGTGCCTGCATTTGACGGCAACTCACCCGTGCACTTGGGTTTCCACCTCATACCAAACTCTGACATGTATATCTTATGCCAAAGGGCACTGCAGTAAAGGAGACATATAAAGATGTACTGTAGGGAAATAACAGGTTTTGCAAATTGATCAAATATGTTGCCCGACTCATAAAATCCACTCTGAAATTGGATTCACTGAAATTAACTTGACGTTTTATTATTTTTCAATATTGGAGCCATTCCATCACTTGGCATTGACAGATTATAACTTTGTAATAGATTTTGACTAAGAAAAAAGATCTGAATGGACACATTCCTAAATGGGTGGATTAGCATCTTCAATAGACTGTGGGGTACACAAGGTTAAAATGCTATGTAATGTTTGTAATGTTTGTTATGTTTGGGTTGATGAGAGCATTATCAGACATACTCATTAGCAAGGTGATAGAAAATCTTGTTGACGTGGCTGATGCAGAAAAGCGAGGAGGCATCCAGGTATGATAGAATTTTTGTCAGGATCTCACAGGGCAGTCTATGGAAAAAGGAATGATGCATGAGTTACACCAATACGAGACATTGAACATGGAATATTATTTAAGACTTACACAGAAGGAATGTACGTCTACTCTTTATATATATTCTTGGGTTTACTTATATCTTCCATTTTGTGTGTTAAAATGAACCATTAACATGACTTTTCTGACGCACTTAAAAGGCCCAATCCATTACTTCTTCGCCGAGTATTGCGACATAGGGCTGCAGCCTTGTCCCAGTCTCAGTTACCACGCAGTTCCAGCTTTCAGCCTCTGCACCACATCCCGATACAGTTTGATAGCTACCAGTGTCAAGTCTGAAGCAACGTTTCTTCTCACCAACAGCAGAAAAGAGGGATTTAAAGCTGAGAGGAAAATGCGGCTCGGCTGCAGCTCAGCCCTCTCCCCGACCCCCTAAATATTTCTGAACTGAAACAGTTACAGTACACCCAAGTTAAAGGATTAAAATGAATTTGAGGATACAAAATATACAGTATAGCCCCTACACAAGCTCAGCATCTGAAACGCTGTAGTTTTGGCAAACACTTAAACATCGCTTCAAGTCCCACATTCCAGTATAGGAAATGTTCAGCTCCAGTGTGCAGCGAATGTAAAAGCACCTGTAGTGTTAATATAGCAAGTTAACCTTAGTAAGGGGGGAAACTATGTCTGTCGGTATTACATCTTTGGCTTAACGCACACCAGCAGCTGACTTTTAAACTTTCAGCAGTTAGCAAATAACATAACTTGCAAACGAAGATCTTAATACTGTGCCCCTATAAACTTATTTAACTTAGTCCCGGAAGGCGCTGCTGATGTGAGCAGTGACGACGCGACATCGCAGCACTATCACAGAAAATGTGATATTTTCTACGATGGGGCAAAATGCAGCCATGGAGGAATAACGGATTGGGCGTTTAAAAGATATTTGGCACTTTATATTTTTTTTATAATGGAGTGTTACCGGAAAATTTGCAGTTTAACATGCAACAGTCATAACAAACATGAATGTACGATACAGTATATCGGTCAAACGCTTACCTTTGAATAAAGTTTTGAGTACATGCTGGAGACTTGTCTTTCTTTTTGGACATCCTTACTAGTGGCGCGGAGGTATTGCAGGTTTTCCGCGCCTCCAATTGTTTTACTGATTTTGACGCAGGCAACCTATGAGACAAATTGTTTATGATTTCACAGCAATTTCAGGATTTCCAGGAATCTAACAAATGCTGCATCTTGTAAGACAATCTCCTTTGATTTTGAACAACACTTTTTTACCTTTGCATATTTATGCTCAGCGTTTGGTCACAATGCATATTTTCCTTTTTGGTAGAGGTTTCTCTGCTGCTGTTTTTACGTTTCTCTAACCCCTCTATGATACTCTGAAAGAGCTTTCCGCGTCCAGTAGCCATGGAGACTGTGAAATGCTCCCAGTACCTGGCTTCAGGCAGATAGACGACTTCCGTTTTAGTGATCACCTTTCAAAGCAAAAGTCGATAGGAAGAAAAGCACCGTACATGTAAGAAAGTGAACACAAACAGACTGATTCTGTAAATGCAACATATTATTGATAGAGATACATCTTAATAAATGTATGCTATTTAGCATAGCATATTTCATACTAGCAGTATAAATAATTCCCATAGTAGGCCTAAATGTAGACATTTTTGTGTGGAATAGCAATCTTGCAAAAGAAAAGTAGTTTACGCTTAATAACTGGAGAAATAGCAATGGAAACATTGAATAGGTGAACACAGGTCTTTGAACTAACGTTACGTGGAAATTGAACTTGACAGGTAACTTAACTTCTTTTGATATCTAATTTCAGCCGCCCCTAACTAAAACGCTAAAGAGTCTACTGCTACTACAACAACGGACGTCATTGTAACAACCACAAATGCTACTTTAGCGCAGCCCATTGTTATTATTAAAGAAGGGTCATCCACCTGTTTCACAGCCCAAATTTAACTGAGGTAGGCACATGGCAACTTGCTCCGTCGTCCATAGTGACGACTCACCGTGGATGTTCTTTACTGGTGGTGCCTTCCACGTGATCTCCACCACGTGATGTTTGCTGTAATTTCGCGTTGGCCAGGGCGTTTTTTTTTTTTTTTTACTAGACATGCTTACCGGTCAACGTTATAAAATAGATTTTGGAGTAGAATTATGTGGGAATTTTTTTTTTTTAAAGCTGTGATGAGTGAAAAGGAATTTTAATATTTACATTATTATTGTTTTTCAAATCTAATCATACGAAAAACAAAATGTGTGGCGAAAATTATTTCACTAGCCTATAGTAGGCCTATTTCACTAGACTTAAATGCAAGGTCCTCGCATTTAGGTTCCCACCTTGTTCTGTTAGCAACCCTTCCAAATAGTGTAATAGGGATAGTAACAAAAGGTGTCTGTCATTTAAAAACCTTACTTCTATTCATATTTATTCGTACACACACAAACCTAAGTCCACATTATACAGCTCACCAGGGTGCATGGTGTTAGTAGCTCAACAGACAAGGAACTTGGCAAATTGATTTTGTGTTGCTCCGGCATGCACATACTAAGATAGAGGTCACCATGGTATGGATGTGGGACAAAGGGAAAATATAGCACCATTCAAATGTTTTACCTTTGTATCTTTAAAAGTTTGCTTCAGGATGCCCTCTAGGATTAGGGTCTGATGTGACGATGAAGCTATAGATTATAGTGAAAAATACATTGTTTTAAATATAAATGTTTTCTACTTTATAGTCTTGGACTGTTGCTTTTTTATCTCTCTCTCTCTCATCTCTCATCGTTGTCCGCTTATCCGGAAGCGGGTCGCGGGGGCAGCAGCTCCAGCAGGGTTAACCCAAACTTCCCTTTCCCGAGCCACATTAACCAGCTCCGACTGGGGGATCCCGAGGCGTTCCCAGGCCAGGTTGGAG